>JBANCX010000002.1:0-160435 GCA_037040065.1 Dettopsomyia nigrovittata
CTGCAGGCGGCGTCGTATTTCAGCATGCTCCGGTCAACAGCCTGGAGACTGCTGATTTGGTTGACTTTGGTTAACTTATAGCCTTCAATGTATCCGCATTTTAGCCACACTTCAGTACAGCACAACATGGCGTATGATTGATGCCCTCAGTAGACTTGTTTCTTTTCAACACAATCAACTATTTCATGTATAAAAAATATATAAAATATACTTAAAGAGAAAACAATTTAATACATTTAGGAATCAGAAAAGTTTATATAAGGTTCCTTTATATCCTTGTACTCTGTAGAAAATTGCAAGGAATAATTTGTTATCAAAGTTTAGTTGATTGATTAACTTGTTTTTTCTTTTTCTTCAATTGCAGCTTCTAAATAACACAAAAAAAAATGGAAAAAATTAGACATTGAGCGTAAAAAACAGGTAAATCAAATGAAATAGTTCAATAAAATAATGTTTAAGATTATTTTCTGATCTTAAATTAATCAAAGTGCAATCAATGCAAAGTTATTAAAACTATGAACATTAAAATGGAAAAGTTTACTACTGAACATAAAATTTTTAAGTATTCTTAATAAGAGCAATAACGAGAGATGAACAATTCAATTATTGGGAATTTTATTACAAACTTCTAGATTATAATCAACATTTTTACTGAGGACAATTTCGCATTACATTCTCTGTGGTTTATTGAGTGGAAAAATTGTGAACAATAAAATTGCATCATTTGTGCACTGCAGCTGTAAATAAAGAAAAAGTTTATTAAATAGTTTAGGAGTTGATAGAATTTTCAAACAGATATGTCTTTATCCGACAGACCAAAGGACTATCTTGTTGATTTCAAAGAAATAAGTGAAAAGAAACTGACGAGATTATGGATTGTGGTGGTTGAAAAGTGATTGTTCAAAGAATAAAATGTGTGCACCAAATATGTTCAATTGAATCTTCTGCAATGACAATGCTTGACATCTGCTTGGTTGATTGCAGAGTAAAATTAAATTAAATTGTTTTTTTTTTTTTTTGGAATCTCAGGAAAAAAAGAATATACTTTAAAAGAAATAAATTCTTATAAAATGTTTGATGATGTCACATCTGTGCAGATATAGTATTTTCCCAAATAAATAAAAATTTGCATTGCCTTGTCTTTGTAAAAAAAAAATTAACATTTATGTGTTTTGGCTATCAGCAAATGGCGAAAAACATAAATTTCCAATCAAAAGGACAAGCCAACAACAAAATTATTGTCATAGGCGCGATTTTTTAGCATTTCCGCAAGTCGCCATCATAAATAATCACATAAAAGAAAAAACAACTTTCAAAATACGATGTCTCCAAATCACATTTAAAAGCTTTTATATGAATACTTTCTGAATATATGTACATATGTATATGTTTGCGGGTATATGTATATTCAGATTTTCGATAGGGCGTTGTAACAGGAAGCTACCAAGTCGTACCCGCAATTTATATAAAATTTAATGCTTTATTACAGCATACACGCATATTTGACATATACATAAGTATAATATAGACAAGTATGTATGTACATACGTACCCGTACACGTAGAGACGTAAACAAATGAATACATATGCAAATCATATCACTCATACGCCTACAGGACGCATTATCAAAAATGAAACACCAATGAAAATGTCAGCCAAGAAAACAAAACACAGCAACAAAAATAACAGTAAAGATAAGCAATTTCCTCGTTTTCAAATATTTTCACCGTTAGGCGTCATCCCTACACATGTTTTGGAACACAAATTTTATTATGCACACAAAACTTAACAAACACGCACACACATCTATCTGTATGTATGTACATATGTATATATATGTATGTATCTCTACGCATTCAGTAAACACGCACGCACACGCACAAATACTCACATGTGTATGTCACTGTGCAGCCATTTTCTGCCAAAATTTCATATAACACTAAACTACAAAATTATGGTATGTAAGACAATTGAGAATGCTCGACCTAAAGATGCCTTGCTCAGTTAATTGTTTGAAAAATGCTATAATTTTAAAAATAAGAAAGTTTTTTAACATTTAAAAATAATACTATTCAGTATATTTATATAAATTTAAACTTGATTTGCATATAGTATGAATGAATATCAGTATATTACATACCCCAGCTTGTATTATTATACCAATATTTACCATTTTAGACCTATAAATTAAAATGCTCTTGCAAATTCCATAAAAAAAATATTAAAAAATATAAATATTAAATTATTTGTTATTTTGTTTACATATTCTATTTACTAAAAGCTTTTTATCTTAAACAGAATCAAAAAAGAAAACATTTAACGTATTTAAACTATATTTGTTTTTATATAATTTTGTTGCTAAGTTTTACAAAAATATAATTGTATAAATGTATAAATTGTATAAATGTATACAATTGGTTGACTAGTGTAAGGACGCTGGCTTGATTTAAAATCAACGCATTCATTATTTACAGGCATGCTAACAACAAGAAATAATACATATACCAACAGCATATGTTTGACACATAAACATCAAATGCGCAACACGGCCTCAACCAAAAAAAAATAAAAGCAAAAAAATTTTTTTTTTTTCGACTTCAGTTCCATCCAAGAACGAGTTGGTTGCTGTCAAATGGTAGCTCCAGCAAAAAAAAGGGCGCTTACATTGACGGCGGCAATTTAAAATTGCTGGCTTTTTAACTCGCATCCATTTATAGCAATTTCGCGTGCTCCCCATGTCTACATCTCCCCTTTTTCACTCTCTCTCTCTCTCTCTCTCTTTCTGCGTATCATACTCCGTCAGTCATTCTATTAACCGCATATTTCCTCGAAAAGCGTTTGTATACGAGTAAAGTCCCTCATGTGATGTGTCAGATTGAAATTATATCAAGCATTTTTGCCAATGAAGAACGAAGAAAAAAAAAGAAAAAAAATGTTTTGAGCATAAGATGTTTCATAAATAAGTAAAATTTCAAAAAGATTGAAAAAAATCTTGTAGACATGTTAACGAAAAAAGAAATCAAATTTGATGACTCAATAATTGAAATACGCGCACGGCCATACGAAATGAGCTCTCGAAAAATTATTCTACCCCCATATTGCGTATACGCAGCGTTGTCTTTGCTGAGATTCCAACGATTTTTGGATAGCGGTCTAATTGACACGTAACAGTGCTATTTGGAAACTATAATTGGACTGTTGAATGATCAGACAGCACTTAAGTATGTCACTTAACTGACCAATTCGAATGTGCCACGGCACATTCCAGTTTTTCTGTCCTTATCGCTTTATCCCATTTGCTATTCTCCCTTTCATCTTCTTTAGAGTCGAAGTCATTTATTTTATGCATTTTACTCTGCAACCACAAAATCCGCGCAGATTTAAAAAGCTTTTTACCATTGTTCAAAACAACAGAGCGAAGTTTAATGTACTGAATGCCATAGCTGTCATGCCTTAAAAGGCTTGGCACTGGTGCCCAAGCTGAGCCCCATTCGCAGCAGACCATGAAACTACTTGGATAGCTGCGCTGCATTCCATTTGAAATGCTTTGTACGGTGCTCTATTTGGCTCCTTGCCTTCTAGATGGTGGCAGATGGTGGGATTTGATGGTGTTATTGAAACAATTGTTGGTTGCATCAACTAAAAAAATTAAGTTAACGCTTTCTGACTTTAAATACAGTTGATGGTTTTCTTATTGTTGTTTTCTTATTTTGAAATAAACTAACTTAGTTGCGACTGGAGTTAGGCAATAATAGTTAACAAAGAATAAATTGTTGATTTTATTTAATAATTAGAAACAGACTAGAGACAAATAATAATATTTTTAAAATTCATTTTATAATATATTTAAAAAATTTAATATTTAAAGTCTCTGACTGAATTTGATTGACCTTTTCCATTCTTTGGAAATTATTCAATTTAAAAGTGAACATAATAAAGTGACATATTGTATATGTATAAAAGTGTATTCTCGAACAATGTATGCAGTATGTTCTTTAATCAAAGTTTAAACCAAATGTGCACTTGCACCTGCAACAAAATACAAAGTCGCTTCTATATTATTCAGCCAACAGCCAAAGCCACAAATAATTATTTAAACAAACTTTAACTTACAACTAGAAATGTACTAACTACAAATTCCACTTTTACGGTATTTTCTTCGTACTGTATCTTTCTTTGCCCGCCACTTGTACATTTAGGATATTTTCTGCGTGTTTCTGAGCCATAAAGCACACATACAGAAATAAAACTTTCAGCTGGCTGTGGTAACGTCTTTAAGTTTTTGGGTGAAAAACAAAGAAAACTGTTAAATATTTGAAAAGTTCTGTAGAGTTGAGGTTTCTACCAACATGTCAAATAGTACCTTGTGTAAAACTTGCGATAAATTGCCTAGGGTGTGTTCTCCCAAGTTAATATAGAAAGCGCCAGATAAGAAAATGCTCATACGCTGCAAT
Organism: Dettopsomyia nigrovittata; assembly: GCA_037040065.1. Lineage (NCBI taxonomy): Eukaryota > Metazoa > Arthropoda > Insecta > Diptera > Drosophilidae > Dettopsomyia > Dettopsomyia nigrovittata. Next base: position 4,455 of record JBANCX010000002.1, read on the forward strand.
GTCACCGCAAAAAGCGCGGAAAATCAAATTATTTATGAACCCGCTAGCGGCTTAGTCGCATTACGATGGAAGAGCACAAAAAATGAAATAATAATTCTGAAGATACTCGGCATTTTAGTAAGTCCTAAACACATAATTGGATTAAATAATTTATGAGCTGTCCAGGTCCAAATGAAAGCCAACATTTGGGATATGAATGTCCAAAAGTACTTAAAGCGGCTTACAGTTTGTTTATTCAACAAATAATTGCCTTATTTTCTGGCTTGTTGACAACTTTTGGTCTGTCCATGTGCCACGGGTTTTCGTTGTCAGTTGTCGGTTGATTAGCATAATCAACCAGTGAAATTATTCGAGCATGCTCATACTATTTAGTATATAAAGAACTACATACATTTATAGTATCTACTATGCATTTATTTAAACTATCATTTAGCTTTCAGCTTCACAAATTCAAATTCAATTTTCAACAGACAATCATGGACAATAGAAATTATTAAAAATAATCTCAAATATTAAAATACTACTACATCCAAAAATAATAAACATAACAAACTCATTGCAATAACAAATTAAATTAGTAAATAGATAGTATTCGCTTATATTGTTTACATTATATTATCAAAGAAAAACATACGTGAAATTTGTTTTGTTCCATTTTCCCGATATACTCGTATAGTTTTCACATTAAATTATTTTCGTATTATTTTCAATGTTTGAGTTAATACGTATATTAAAAAGAATGCTAAAATAATTGTATATAATGAGCTAAAATAAAAATATGCGTATGTACTTGAGATTCAAAATAATACAATTTTGCAATTGAATTAATTATCATTGTTTTCTTATAATTTAGATTTCAAGCTTTTGTTGTACTTATTTAATTAGAACACATTTACAAGTCGACTATTTAATTATATTAGGTTGCTTGAGTGCTGGAATTTAATGAATGTTTTTACTTTGCGTATTACTTTAAACAAACATTTGTTCAATTTAATTAAAATGTTCAATACGTATAGTAATTATAGATTTTCTTTTTTGTATTGCTTTTATCTGTGTGGCTCTAAAAGCTTCTTTTCAATCGACAGCACACGATATTTACATTCATTGAGCTTTCACAATCCCGCACAAGAACACTTGCTCAACTTTTATTTTACGAGAACTTAACTAGTTACCATCTATATAGAATGAGAAAAGGTGTCATGCAAAGGTATGGCCTGGTTCCAGGTGTGACATTGACTTCTATGTCGTCTGGCTGTCTAGACGTGCATTTGAGCGGTGCCACCTTGTTCAATTGCCATTTGCAGACTTTAATAAATTTTTGGAGACATACATTGGGAGAGAACTGCTCTTATTACCACAAATTGTGGAAATGACGCCATTTTCAGTTACGCCCACCTGACAGTCTGGCAACTCTATGGCAATTGTAATGGAATTCAATTAAGAGAAAATATGTATACATACCATTTCGGTTCGCGGTTTATTCGACCGTCTCTTGTCCGGACATTGACCACAAAAAAAAAGCTGCAAAGCAGAAAAAATGTCAAAACGGAAGCTGCAAAACCTATGTACAATGAGCAAAACAACAACTATATATAACAATGCCATGTTTGCTGCCATTTTGACTGACCTTTTGTTTATTTGTTACGCATTTTAAAGTGCGTTGCTGAAGCTTGAGCTTGGTGTGTAAGGCCTGAAGCCATTGGAGACAAGCAAAGTAAACAATTCAATAATGAAAAGAAGTATGAAAATTAATACAAAGGGACGAAAATGTCCGTTTTTTTTTTTTTTGTGACCTTCTGGTTCAGTTGTTTTATATGCGCCACATCATGCCATGCTCAAGAAGATGAATGCTCATCACAAAAGCTGGGGATGATCATGATAATGATGACGTTATACCCAACTACCATTGCAAAACATCTGCAAATGGCCGTAAGGGCATTGAAACTCATGCTTGTTTTCACCGTTTTTTTTCTTTTTTCTTGGGTATTGTTTTAAATCTTATTCAGGATTGTACCAACTGTGACCGCAAAAACAAACAAAAATTAAAAACCTTTAAAGTCTTCCATGTCAAGCTATTGTGAAGAAAAGAAATGAATTAACGAGTATGCTTTTAAGTATGAAAAACAATAGACAATTACATTAATTCTATAGATAGTTTATATTATATTGAAATAATACTGAAATCAATTTTTCTAATAAAACTTTTTTTTTCTTTTCATTGCAGAATCCTGACAATTATAGTACAATACGATAAGAAATCAGCAATAAACTAACGCTTGCAATAAATATATATAAAAATATTTAGCTTAATGGAGCTCTTTAAAAAATACTCGCAAAAAATAAATCTTGAACTTTAACAGAAATATAACTACAAGAGGAACATCAGTAGCTGTGTATTCAGTAAATTTATTAGGAAGACCACAAATAAAGCTTTATTAAGCATACGCTCCGTTTACCAGCGGCAAATTAGTAATCAAGCGTCACAATAGCGCCCACTAAGGGGACGCAATATAGAATTGACGGGGCCGTAAGCCAATGCTGAGCCCGACTGGGAGAGCGAAACGCGAGGCAGACAAACTAATAAGACGATTTTATTTTTATTGAAATTATGATTAATGACAGGAATATTGCACGGCAACGATGAAGTATGAACACGCTTTAAGCGTTACACAGAATTAAGGCTATTGCCCATAAGCGACCACAACAACAATGATGATGATGATGATGACAATTATGATCATTTTGCCAGAACTCAATTTCCGATGTGATTGTCATACCATATTCGCTTAAGCTGTGCAGCCATGGAACTGGCAGCACTGATGATGCTGTCAATGATGAAGTTGATCAAAGGCAGGTCACTGAGTGTCATCTCTGTTGCCGCTGCTGATTACCGGTGCATAAACTATAACAAGAATAACGAAAGCTATAACAATTGAAAGTCATTACTCATACGACACGTGCTAATAGTATCAACAAAGAGTTAGATAGATATAGTACGACGGATAGAAAGCAATTTAATAATAGAAAATACCACAAAAACCAAAAAAACAAGCAATTATCATTTGATGGCTTCGCTCGGGCAGCATTGCGCAGCAGCCGCAGCCCGCAGACGACGCCATCAGACACTACAAAGTTATAATTATACCATCAACAGTAACAAACTGATCTCTACAGCAACCCTGACGCTGCTCATACTCACTCTGAGCAGCTGGATAGCGTACGCAACTGGAGCCGCAGCAGCAGCATCAACAACGTCTGCATCCACGGAGGAACCAGCGGGTAAGACCAGCACCGCTGGCAGCGATTTGGGTGAGGATTTTAATAGAAGCAATGCCTTTTTGGGTGCCATTTCTGCTATTAGTTCGGTCAACAGCAGTCCTATTGCCATTGTCAACTTTCAAGGCATTACGAGCATAACTCCAAATGGCAGTAGCACCCTCGTTTCTATGTCAGATACACCGATGCTGTTTGATGAGCTGGCAGCCAGCGAGGAGTTCGAGTTGCCGCCCCTGCAATCGGTCATTGTGAGCATTATCCTTCTTATTGTCATCCTCGGTACCGTTGTAGGCAATGTTCTAGTCTGCATTGCCGTCTGTATGGTGCGTAAGCTACGTCGACCATGCAATTATTTACTCGTATCGCTGGCATTGTCCGATCTCTGTGTAGCACTGCTTGTCATGCCCATGGCTCTGCTTTATGAAGTGTTGGAGCGTTGGAACTTTGGAACATTGCTGTGCGACATTTGGGTAGCATTCGACGTACTCTGCTGCACCGCATCCATACTGAATTTGTGCGCCATATCTGTGGATCGATATCTTGCCATTACCAAGCCACTGGAGTATGGAGTTAAGCGAACGCCTCGTCGCATGATGCTCTGTGTGGGCGTTGTTTGGTTGGCAGCTGCATGTATATCGCTTCCACCGCTGCTTATACTGGGCAACGAGCATGAAGATGAGGATGGAAAACCCATTTGTACGGTGTGTCAGAATTTTGCATATCAGATCTACGCCACGCTGGGCTCCTTTTACATACCCCTCTCCGTAATGCTCTTTGTATACTATCAGATTTTCAAGGCCGCACGACGCATTGTATTGGAGGAAAAGCGCGCCCAGACACATTTGCAACAGGCACTGAATGGTGGTGGATCACCACAGACAGCAACAGCACCAGTCTTGGGACAAACAGAGCTTGGGAGCGGTAATGGTGCTGGTCATGCACATCGGCATAGCAGTGTGGGCAATACATCGCTCACCTATTCAACCTGTGGCGGACTGAGCACCAGTGGCGGTGGAGGTGGTGGTGGTGGTGGTGGGGGTGGCGCTGGTTTGGTCATACCACATGGACATCATGGCAGCGGCGGCGGAGTTAGTGGCTCAACTGGTCTTTTGGGTTCGCCACATCATAAAAAATTACGCTTTCAGCTGGCCAAAGAGAAGAAGGCGTCCACAACTTTGGGTATAATTATGTCAGCTTTTACCATATGCTGGCTGCCATTCTTTATATTGGCACTTATCCGGCCATTTGAGACAATGCATGTACCACCCTCACTATCGTCCCTCTTCCTATGGTTGGGCTATGCTAATTCCCTCTTGAATCCTATCATCTATGCCACATTGAATAGAGACTTCCGTAAACCTTTCCAGGAGATACTCTACTTCCGCTGCTCCAGTCTCAATACAATGATGCGAGAGAATTATTACCAGGATCAATATGGTGAGCCACCATCTCAGCGTGTGATGCTTGGAGATGAGCGCCATGGCGCCCGTGAGAGCTTTTTGTAATTCCATAAATCCACGCTAAATCCACTATATCTACATAAATCGCTAACAATGCTGAAGAGCCAAAAAATTAAAAAAAAAATTATTGTGTCTACTGCTTGGAAAAATTAAAAAAATATATATGTATATATATACATATATACATATATGGAACCCTCTCCCTCTACACACATGCATTAATATGTATTTGTAAACTGTTTTACCTTTGAGTATTTTTTTATACTTATGTCGTAGTGTTAAAAATGCATACTACTATAACCTACATATATGGGTTAATAATATAATATTATAATACTAAATAGTATGATATAATATAATATATTATCTAATATATCTATGTATACTTACTATGTAGTTCTCTCCCTTGAATGTAACTAAATGTTGTAAATTTTAATTTTAAAAGAAAACAATATAGAACTAAGCAATGAAGTGGGCTAGAGATAAATACGCACCCACCCACCCAATCAATCAAACCAAGCAAATACTACACAACACTTACAGAAAGACGGTTGTAATAATATTATAAACCAGAAACAGGTTTTTTTTAAAAAAACATCTCTTTTCAAAAAAAAAAGAAAAAAAAAACACAAAGGATAAGCAAAATGATAAGGTTAACTAATCACAATCACAATTGATATCGAATCTATTGAGCCCACAGCGAGCGTAGTCCATATACGATACTCAAAACTGAGCCAAAAATTAAAATTAATAAAATAAAATAAAAAACACTTAAGATATTGTGTCATCATGTTATTAATATATGTATACTATATGTACACTTATAATACGATAGATATATATTACTACATATAATCTGGCAAAAGGATTTACAAATTCAAATAACAATGTAAATAAGCGTTATACCAAACCCCGATTGTCTCAGAAAGAACCCCCCCAAAAAAAAAGTATATTTATTATACTCATATAGCTAATGCTAAAGCTCAAGTCAAGTAAAACTATAAATATTTATAAATATATAACATATTAATATTGTTATATACATATGTTATTAGATTTATGTATGTACTATTTATTGAAAAGAAAACTTAAAAAACAAAAATAACAACAACTAACAATGGAACTTTCTGCATTAATTATTTTATATTATTTTTGTATTTGTATAAAAGTCACGCCTCTCTGTGATACCAAACATTAAGCATTAATTTTATGTTTAGATAAATGAAGCTTAGTTTCTACAATTAATTTAATATAATAAAATAATAATATATTACTTATATGTTTCTATATATACATATATATAAATATATATATTCTCGTACACATCTAGTATACTAAGTCTATTAAATGTGCGTGTTTTTATTATAAGTACATAATTACATTTATAGAATGTATGTTTAAGCATATGATATTATCAAACTGAGTTGCATACATACAAAATACATACATGTTTGTGTAATAAGATAGTAAATATAATCGAAAAATAAATATATCTTAAATCAATCCCTCCCAAACATAAAAATTTAAATAAATAAATAAAAATACACACAACAATGAACGAGCATGACAAAAACTAAGCGCATCTAATGCTATACAATATACTTACTATATACAACATAAATAGTAGATCTAGAGTTCAGAATTAAACAGAAAAAAAATATGCAAATTACATGAAAATACAAAAAAAAAAAATTTTAAACTTAACTTAAAAAAAAATAAAACAAATAAGTATAAAAGAATGCATGAATCGCCTCCGAGTAAAGCTTCAAACTGTAAAAATGCATTTGAGTTTTTGTTTTCCACAGCTACAAGTGCAAAATATACAAAATATACAAAAAAAAAAAAAAAAAAATACACAAACAAAATAAAAGCATTAAATAAAAGGCAACCCTATAAATGTAATTCCAAGCCGATTGTGTTGTTTATTATCGTTTATCTCTTATGCTTACACAGTGAGCCCCAAGAACCCATTTTTTTTTTTTTTTTTGTTACTTTCAGAAACATTTTGCATTTAGGCTAAACTGTCAACAAAGTTATCAAGGAACTAACCAAGGATTTTAAATTAAAAATAAGTTTTCTTTATGAGTTGACAAGCACTTGAGACCTTTTATTCCACACGAATTGTTTGCACAACAATCAGAAGTCAAGGATTATTATTTTAGTTATACAAAAAAAATATATATAAGAAAATAGGAAAAACCACAGTTAAACCAACAGAAATATTTATCACGCCTTCTATCGATATAACTTGAAGATAATTAATTACTTTATTTTACAGATAGTTATGTACTCTGTGATAAGTGATGACCCAAAATGCATACACATATCATCTATAAATTTAATGTATTGCTAACAGAAGTAAAACAAGTACGATCGAAAAGATATTAAGGATGTATACTCGGAAAAACTCGAACTACAACTTGGTATGATTAGTAAATATTACGAGCGTCTAATAAATTGCAAAGCTGAGAGGGTTAAGAGGCTACATACAATATAGGTTCAATAACATTTAACATTCTTTCCTCTTCTGCGTACTTACATTTTTTTTTTTTTGATTATTTGCTTAAAATTTAAAATGTTTTGATTCATTTTGAGGTGAATATATATATTTATAAACATTCAACAAATAGTTTATTCAAAATTCATGTCAAGTTGCATTGGGAAAACAGCAAAAAGAAATTTTTAAATGAAATTAGTTTACAAAATCAACAATTGCCAGTTAAATAATAATAAACAGTCAGAATATTAAAATATTATATATAAGTGAGCAAAATTTTAGAGAAATACCAAATGTTTAAATTTCCATTAAATTTCTATATTGCAAATGATAGAAACAAATTTCATTTGAAAAACTGAAATGCAACAGCTGCCATTTGTCGCAACTAACTGTGTCAGCTTCAGATACATTTGAACAGATTGCGCGGAGCTTAAAAAAGTTTATAAAAATAAATATGTGTATTTATTTGTAAATGTGTATAATGTTTTTGTCAGTGGAGCTGACAAGTTGAGTAAACGTGCCACAAGCGTGGCAGCGGATGCAAAGCCAAAGTGCAACATGGTGAAAAATATCAAACTGCAAAGAGCAAACAACAACAATAACAAACGATTGCGCCGGAAACACACAAAAGCGTGTGGCATGCAAACATACAACAAAAAAGTATCTGTACCATACATACATACATATCAATCCATGCATAGATGTCGCACATGTGTGTGTGTTTCACACGTGTGTAAGATTCACACGAAACTTTGGATACGATAAACTAAAGCAAAAGTGAACAAACACTTGACTGAATTTTAAGTGTATGTTTGGGTGTGTACTTGTGTGTATTACCCTATGTAGGTAGAGCCACACTCTAAAAGGGTATGACAATGACAAAGTGATCTTCCGGCGCCAGCTCCTTGTTACTGCTGACTTCTGCTGCTGCTGCTGCTGCTGCCACTGCTACTTCTGCTCCTGGTTGTTACTTTCTGGTTGCTGCTTGCTGATAAATGATGATTTTACGCCCGCTCGTTGTTTCTCGCCCAGCCTCAGTCATGTTGCTATTCCACTTTATGAGGTCTGCCAGCTAACAGACTGAACGGCGGCGATGCCAAGGACCAGCAGCACATAACACCGCAAAAAAAAAAACAACAACAACAACTATTATGGCACCCATGGCATATATGTATGTATGTACATATGTATGTGTGTTGTATTTTTTCTACTTCAACTCTACAGTTAAGAGGATTTCATATTCAAAAAAAGAAAGTTGCCCCAAAAATGTTTTCTTAAAATGATTCAAAAAATTAACTGACGATTGCAGCAACATTATTATTATTATTTTTTTTTTTTTGCTTCTTATTTCTATCATAAAATTTGCAGTTTTATGAGTTTTTTGACACTAATGCGACATTTATGAAACAACGCAAAACCAGTTGACGTCAGAGAAAATTCTAAAAAAAAAATCTAAATATGCGCTTATTAAAGCAATCTGCAATTGTCAGATGTAGGGCATAATACGTATTCATAAATCAATATAGGAAAACCAACAAATGTTACGTTACTATGCCAGGAAACTGACAAAATAGTAACATTCGAAAAAAGAAATTGAGTTTTGTGCTGAGAATGCTGAACCATTAGATACTCAGTAAGCCCAAGCACCATAAGCATCCTTTAGTATAGCATATATAAGTTGAAATTTCAAAATTTTATTATATCTATAGACATATATAGTCGTATATACATACTTCGTAGTGTACTAAGTTCAGTGGATATTAAGTGTAAAAGTTAGTTGTCACGTAACAATAAAACCCAATTGAACTAAATTTCTGTGAGAAAGACACGTTTTCTCATCTATGTTCAAGTTGGTTTCAGGTAATACGTGCGTGTGTGTGTGTGCCAATATGGTAACAGATAATAACCACTTCTTTTTCTTCTGTGTTTAATATCACTTTCGATAATCGATATACAGTTGAAAGTGGCAACTGTTATAAATTATATCGAACAGTGTTGAAGTGCTTTGAAGTGAAAATGGCCAAAATGAGATGAGCTCAAATTACAGCATTTGGTAAGTACTATAGATTCGTGAGTTTGGGGCTATGAGGTTCATTGAATTTGGGGCAAAGCTCTCAAGTTTCATCTTAAATTCAATAAATATAAGAGCAGTAGGTTAACTGAGCTACAATTTGATATTTTGTGAAACCTTATAACTTGATGAAAAATAAATGTATTAAGTAATTCGGCTTAAGTTACTTCAAGTAAAAGCAAAATAAAATACTATTTATATTTGTATGTATTCAGTTAAATAAAATAAGATTAGTTATTAGTTATTACTGCTAAAAAAAAACTGTTATATTTGATTTAATAATATCAAATGATTCTGCAGAGTACACTATATTTTATTCAATTTAAAAGTTTGGAATTAAAAGTCTGGCAACAAATTTTTGAAAAATAAAATATATTTATCCCTAAAAGCAAACTGATTAAAAGTGTACCCCTTTACCAAAAAAAAAAATATATATATATATATATAAATTAAAATTGGATTATATGTACATTTGATAATCAAAAAAGTAAAGGTTTTATTTTTTGTTAGCTTGTAACCGAATATTTTTTGTATACGAGTACAGCACAGAAGGCCCCTAAATGTATGCAACACAAAAATGATAAGTTTACTAACGTACTACGCACACATACACACGTGTCAAATTCTATTCAAAACAAATTAAATAACATTTTGAAAGCAACAACAATTTTATTTCAACAACGATTGAAATCTACAGTAGCTACCTGTGTATTAACAGCGAATGTTACGGCCCTACATACAAAGCAGACCTTTTTGCCGCTGACTGAAATTCTGAAAATATTTTATTAAATGCGTCGTTAGCCCACGGGGCTTGCGTCACCCAAAAAAAAAAAAGAAGAAAAATGGTAAAAAAAAATCTACAAAAAAAGCACTGAAAGACGCAATGAAATATCTGAGAATTTGTACAAAATTAAGTTGATTAAATGGACTTAGAAGCGCGATTACACGCAAGGCTGCATGAGAATCACTTAAAAGATATAGAGACAGGGGTGATGTCTGCTTGAGTATGAAAACGCTATGCGTGTTGTCTGGCTCTGTGCGCTTACGAGTATTCTTTTCATGGTTAAGGTCCCAAGAGCACAATACAAAAAAAAACAAAAAAAAAACGAAAAAAGAAAAAAAAAATAAAACATATTTTTCATTTCATTCCCTTTTCATCACTTTGCCCATTGACAGACATCGAAGTGAACAACAGCTTTGTAACAAAACTTTGACCATTGAAATCTCAGTCCCATGAGAATAGTAGTCTGCAGACGTCGGGCCATTAAATGGCGCACGATTAACGCTTTTCTCCGCAAAACAAAGAATCAAATTGATAAAGAATAGAACAACGAAAACTGGCTTAAAGACAGGATACAATAATAAAACAAAGATATTTTAAGCCTTCTAGGGTACAATGCTATTATTCTTGTTAAGTCAATGCAACTTTTGCATTGTAAACTGTATTTGATGAAAAGTTAAACAATCATTGAATAAACTTTCATTATAATTAATATATTACTGCACTTATGTTAGGATATTCACAATTCGTTTAGATTTTTAATTTATACTAAACATTCTCTTGACAATTAAGAAAATGCCGGAAACCGAAACTTGAGAGCAGCCATAGAATAAAAGCATTTAATGCAGCATACAATGTTTTTGTGCTCGCGTTGTTTTGGTTTTTTGTTTTTGTTTTTCAGTTGGAAAACAACAGCTTTGCCATTGTTTAAGTCAGTCAAAAAACAAAAAAAAAAAAAAAACAGAAGAAAAACATGCTGCGGCATCTACAGGGACACCACAGCCACCACCCTTTTGCTGGCCGATGCAGGCGTGCAGAATGATTAATGTGCCTCGGCACAAAATACAAGCATTAATGGGCGGTCAGTTGGGACGTAAGAGCCATAGCAGTTTCATTTTTTACGTGCTGGTTTTTTTTGGTATGACTAGCGCATAGACTTCACCATTGCTGTTGTTGCAAACATCTAGTAAATTGTAGCACTTAACGTGTGCAACCAAAAATAAGATGCTTGCACGTTCAGTGTTAAATTCGTATTCAACAATCAGCGAGAGAACGACACATAAATTAACAGAGCGCACAGCAACACGGCGTATGATTAATCTGTTGTATTACACAATCTAATGGCCAGCTCGTGCGGCATTTCAAGTAAGTCGTCAGTGTTGAAGCTACGCTACCAGCTACCAAACCAACTTAATTTTAACGCTCCAGCTTCTCACTTGAATCTTTATTAATATGCACAGTGCCGTAGCGCCATCCAGTTCGTCAGCGAACACCATGAAAAATGGCCCAACATTAGAGCAAGCAAATTTACTGGCTTGTACTACGGCAACTGCCGCATCAGCAGGAGTAGAAGCAGAAGCAGCGCAACTGCATTGATTTTGATTAAAGTGGATGTAGCGTCAACCAACCAGACGCCCAATCTTCATACCACATTCAATTTATGTTAATGATGCGCCAGCCATAGCCATTGGCATTTCGCATTAGGGTTTCATGTTGCCAACAAATTGGGGTACATCTTGTAACTGAGAAGCCATAAATTGTCCACTGATTGACATGATTAAAAATTATGGTTACATTGTCGTATTATGTCCTTTATACGAGTATACATTATAAATTGATATGCAATTAAATATCTAACTATCTAACGCAAAATATACAATTGAACTAAATATTTTTTATTTACATTTTAAGTGATCAATTGTAAGTCTTTAAAATTTTAAAACTTTAACTCAATTGTTCTAAGTAATACTCCAATTATATCCAACAGTTATACTTATAGACTACGATATGAAAGTTTGCTGCCAGTTAAAATAGAATTTACAAAGTAGACTGAGAAATATAACAGATGTTTGAACTTTTAAAGGATGTCAAAACATTTAAAATACAATTTTCGTTCTAATATTGCAGAAAATGTTGAAAATTAATAGATACTTAAACATTGCTTTTAACTTCAAATCAAAAGTTTAAAGATTTCGAAATGTATTAAAGAGCTGCCCAAACAATATTGGTTACATGACTCATCAATTAGACAGGCGTCGGGCATAACCGCAAGGTATGGATACACTTCACAATGTGGACGACATACCTAAAACATTTTATCGTGAACCTCGCCATGAACATCAACACCAACATCCACACGGGCAGGCCCATCCAACAGCTGAACCATCTAGCAGTCTACGTTCAACAGAAGAAACTGAAAATGCTTCTCATGCAATGGGGATGTTCTTTCATTTTGGTATTGAGGAAACCATACTCTTTGAGATCTGGCGCACGGAGAGTACATTATCGATGATACTTTCCTGCCTAGGGGTTTTTATTATAGCGATTTTCTATGAAGCCCTTAAGTATTTTCGTAAATGGCTAATTGTCAAGACCAATAAACAGCGCCTGCCCGGTGGAGAAAGCAGTGGAGCTCCAATTCAATCTGTTGATGAGAGTGTTGAGAAACGATCGGAAACTATGGATATGCCGCAGCCGAAATCTGTATCATTCACACCAAATCTATCAATATCGGATAGCTCAGCATCTGGCAGTACAGCGTGTAAGCCCTGGCTATCACCATTCCATTGGCTGCAAACACTTCTACATATGATGCAAGTAACAATTTCATTTTTACTGATGCTCATCTTCATGACTTTCAATGTGTGGCTCTGTATAGCGGTTGTACTTGGCGCAGGAGTTGGCTATTTCCTATTTTTTGTACGCTCCGACAATGTTAGTGATCACTGCAACTAAGTCGTGTCATGATGTCTATACGAAATTCATACATTATATACGTCATTTGAGTCGTTCTCCTAATGTGCTTTTCTAATTAAACAAAGTTATAAAAATCATATAAAAGGCTAAAAGCCGTCAGGCGAGAGACTAATTGTTCATGTTTATGGCTCGTAAAACAATGACTGCTTATTCTCGTACGAATTCCAAAAACCATCTGAAAATTGGCCAAAAGAAAATGCCATGCTGGCGCCCTAACAGGTCGTATACGTAATATTCGTAAACAAACAACAGATAAACACATTTACCTAGTATCTCTATTGTCTGGAATCATTTTGCTTATTACACATGTGTGGAGTTCCATATGTTTTGCAGTGTATACTGAATTCGTTTAATTTCACGCATAGAATTTCCGGAGGTTATCTGTAGGTTTGTGGTTATTTTACGACGACAGACCCACATATTTCGGTCCATTTTACTGGACTGTCAGGTAAGAGAATTGGACCATTGGCGTTTATCTGCTACATATTTTTTGATAATTCCATAATAATATGGGTAATAAACCATGGAACAGGTTTACTTTTACAATTGTTGAGCGCTTGCGAATCTTTTGGCCAGTTATCAGCATTGGCCAACATTCAATTAATATTTTAATTAGCTTCACTTTATATCATTTTGCCAAGCGGATAACACAATTAGACTTTAATACGCCATATTGCACATGCAAACACAAAGCGCAGTCGTACTCGCAATCGCATTCCCATACGCATTCGCATACGCAACTCCACGCACAAAGAAGCAAGGATATTCAGCTTTAATAATTCACACAAACACATATACACATGCATATATCTGTATGCCAGTCCAAGTGTAGCTCGTAAAACTTGACCCATGGGATGGTCAGGTAGGGCATCAAGCTAAAGCGGAAGCGGAAATGCGTTCATGCATAACAATTTCACTCATCAACGAGTCGGGTCAGAAATTCAGATGCCTTCGTTCATATCGACGCTGACTAATGAGCATATACACATACAATACTATATAAGACTATTATGTACTATGGTAAAATGAATTATGAGTGTTTAATGAAAATGAAACATAAATATATACATATACATATATCAGAGTAAGTAACTTGTATTACATGACTGACATGAAAGTTAATTGACTCTTTTAAGAGTTATTTTTCGCAAAAAAAACACAATAAACAATTTATTCGCATACATACTTACATACATATATTATAAATGAGATGAGGGAATAAATTTAGTTTTTAATGATATACCATTTTCATTAATTTAATGCAGCTTAGTATATTGACTAGTAGATAGTGCTAGTAGTAGAGAGTATTAGTAAGTGTAGAGAACGGTCATGTCATCCTAAGCAAAAAAAATTCCTGGACGATTTCTGAAAGGCAAGAATATCTCGAGACTGTGCAGGCATATATGCATAGTATGTGGATCTATTTTGGCTATGTCTGTACGATTGAAGTGCAGATAGAAAAATTCGGCCCAGTTCCATAATGGACATCGTGAACCGTCGTGAGTAATTTTCTTTGAAATTCTTTATCCTCTGACTAACGTGATGGTAACTACTAGAACTTTTGGTTGCACTCGTAGCGTACAATGGGTTCTTTTTCGGAGAACCTAAAATCCGTGATCTTAATACTAATGCAAGGTGGCTCATAAGCGCTCTGGACCGTTTGAAACGATATTCACTTTCCCTTTCAACGTATCGTTTTCCATAACGATGACGGATCCATTCAATCAGTATCGGTACAGTATGTACATCAGGTAGAGTTGGGAGAATATATCGGTGATCCTCAGCCACACGCTGAAGGCCAAGACGCAGCATTTCTTTCATCAAATCAATGTCATCAGCATCAAAGTACTTTCGACCAAAATCCATGGGATATTTCGAATTTCTTAATGATTTTTCAGATTTATACCGATCGCATTCCTTATCGAATAATTGAGTTCCATTTTTAAACATGCGCTTTGCTGCACGATCCACAAGTACATCCATTGAACTATTTACTTCATTATGCAAAATAGAATTCAGATGCTCTACATCTTCATCCAGGGCTTGTATAAACATTGCCTTGAGTCGCAATTTCTCATCTGTTAGAAGTTTTGTCGTGGACGGTGCAAAAAGCTTTTTATAATTGAACTTGTAATCGAAGCCATTAGGACCTAGCTGAAAGTGGTTGCTGCTTAGCCTGCAACAACAGCAGGACTCAGATTGAGAAGACTTCTGGTTTTTATCCTTCTCAAGCTCAGTGCCACCGAGTTTAAGGAATTGCATCAAACGACTTTCGCGCTGGCAAGAACTGCTCTCCATTGAAATCTCTTTTAGAGCAGCATCTGCATAATTTAAATTGAGGTCTAATTTTGTATATTTTTGCGAATTCGGAATTGGAAATTTTTGGATTTCATCATATTTTAGTTCGTCGAGGGAACATTGTTGGATTGGTTCATCACCATTCATTAGCTTTACTCGTATATTCTCTTCTTCCAGAGATTCATCAAAACCATCTCCACAACCATTGCCCAACAATACAAAGCCCGGATCATGTTGATCCAATAGCAAGCGCTTTCTGGTAGATAAAAGTCGAGTTTTTACTGCCATTTCATGAAATTGTTTTTGATAAAGTTCTACTGTGCGATCTAGTTGGGCCTGTATACGACGTCGAGTCAATTGTTTATTATGATATTCGATATCGCATAACTTTCGTATTTTTTCTTGTTTAATCATTTCTAGATTTTGCTGCAATGACTTTTCCATTTCGTTAATTTTCTGATGATGCGTGCACATGGAGTCCACTTGACTGGCATTCAGTTTGGCTGCATCCAGTGACATCAAGATATTATTTATTTCTTGTTGGATCAACGAGTTAACGATACGCTGTTTCGTATTAAAGACATAGTTTCCAAACCAGCGTGAAGTAAGCTGCGCATTCGCCTCTTCAGCCGGTATCCAAGAAAAATTGAATTGTTGCGTTGGATGCTTGGCAAGTAGCCTCGTCTGTCGGGGATGCCGAATAATTGGCTTATGAAAGTATGGTGATTTGGCAATTAATAATGCAGATGCTCGTGGTATTTTTTTTTTTTTACGTTCAGCTGCCCTTTTGCAACGAAATTCATTTTGTCCTTTCAACCTTGCATGTGACGGAGGTAATACACGATCCAGCTCATGTAAAGTTGGATGTATATCAAGCCAAAAAATAGCTGACAATATTAGCTGCTCATTGTATTCATAGTCATTCTCACAGTTCTTCGACTTGTAAAACATTTCCATGAGAAACCATAAAAATGCCACATCATTGCCACGACTCATCCGATATAGTAATTTGAGTTGAGACCTCGATGGCAATGGACTTACACCTAAACTTCGT
This sequence comes from Dettopsomyia nigrovittata, assembly GCA_037040065.1. Classification (NCBI taxonomy): domain Eukaryota; kingdom Metazoa; phylum Arthropoda; class Insecta; order Diptera; family Drosophilidae; genus Dettopsomyia; species Dettopsomyia nigrovittata. The sequence continues at coordinate 20,868 of JBANCX010000002.1, forward strand.
AATAAATAATAAACACCATGTGTAGTATCCTGCATTATGTCGCTAGCAAGTGCACGATTTAAAGCATATGCATCATTAAATTGGCTCTCGGAGAGTCCACGAAACCAACGTGGTTGCAGACATTTCTCCATTGTCGCTTGACCAACACGATTCTCAATTAGCTTATGAATGCGACGAACTTGTCCCACCATTTCGGATTCATTGGAAAGTTGCATTGTCTCCACAATTTTGTAATCTAAGCTTTAATAAAAATGTAGTAACATAAATTTTAAATGCTGTCACAATAAATGAAAATTCAAATTTTATACAAATAACAATTGTTTGATGTTAAAAAATTGAATTCAATAATCAAATGAGCAATTATCGTCTACCAACCAAATATATAAACAAATAAAACACACTTGCAATTGGAGTCTGGAAAGTTGAAAGTTTTGTAATCACTTTCACCACCGCAGGCAATATAAAACAAATACAAAATAACAACCAACCCAGAAAGAAGATGAAGATGAATTAGGAAAACCGCATGAAAACATATCAAATATTCATTATTATTATTATTATGGTTGTTATTATTATTATTATTATTATTATTATTTTCAACCTTTTCTTTATTTTACTATCTTTATACAATATCGTTATTGTATTTGCTTACTATTAATAGTTACCCATCCTTATGAACTTAACTGAAGAAAACTGGACTTACTTTTAATGGCTTGTATATGAGCATAGCGTTGTGTACGTGTCTGTATATATTTATATTAAAATAATATGTACTCACATGTGTGTGTGTGTGTGTGTGAAGTGTTGCCTAAGTGTTTGTGACAATTTGCTGAACCTTTGCATGGCTATACATGCCGCCATGACTATAGCCCGCATAAGTACATCATTAATTTATTAGCAAACCAAATAGGCGACAACAATCTGGTTCTGGACTCGCACAGCAGTTTGTTTGCCAACCACGCAGGATACACGTGTCACTGGTCTTTTATATTGTCTGTGTGTGTGTGTGTGTGTGTGTGTACGTGTAGGTTTTTGTGTTTTTCTTTTTTTTGGTTTGGTTTGTTTTGTCAGAAACTGCCTAAGGATATTTGTTAGCTGTTTGCGATTTTGTTGAAATGCCTGAACCAGAGCAAAAGTTTACAATTAACTTGGCTTGAACTGTGTCACAATCTTTCCCTATTTTTAGCCAATAATTTATGACTTTTTACATTCTACTGTCAATTAAATTCTTTAGAAAATGACAGCTTCACCATTTCCCAGACACCAAAAGGAGTCTCATCTCGTGCAGTCCAAATGATTTATGCCACCGCTTGGTTGACAGTTTTTTGGCCACCATTCATATGTATGTATGTATGTCTGCTGCGTGGCTTTCATTTGCCTCCACCGTCAAACGTGCTTGAAGTGCTTTTGTTAGTTTCCTTTTTCCTGTCATTGCCTGCTCTCGACACGTGCCCAACGCCTGCAGACCTGTTTATGTTAATGACCCGAGTCGAGATCCACATCCGAAACCGTGCCCAGCTTAGATATACCCACACTGAAAAAGCACATCCAATAGAACAATCGGCATGTGCTTCTGGCCATTTTATTTTACTTTGCTTTTTGCATATGACACGGGACAGGGACTTAGATCTTAATAATAGATGCGCTTGCTCGCATTGTCAGGTATACTTATCACAGTTTCCATATATCAAGAAAATTAAAATGGAATATTTATTTCTGGGTTGGACTGACTTGCTTTATTTTTATTTGATATGTTTTGCTGTGTTTTAATGCAGAAAAATATTTTCTTTATTGTTAGAATAAGGATACTTCGTTTAATCGCAATAACTTTTATTTTTATATTACCATATTCATTATTAATGGCATGTAACTAAAATCAAATGACAGTCGAACATGGCTCAATTATGGGTTTAAAACGACTTTGACACATATTTCTAAATAAGTTAAACGATTTAGTTAAGTGAAAACAATTTCGATCGGTATAAAAATAAAGTTTCACAATAAACTAAGATATGCAAGTACTAAAATCGGACTCTATTGTAAAAATAATCAAATTTAAAATATCAAAGTTGATTTAAAAAAAAAAAGTTGGGTTATACAATATGCAATGTGCAATAACATTAAATAACAATAACTTTAAATACATTTATTAAGTGGCAAAAGTAGACTCTGACACTGCGGACTGTCAGTTCCAGTTACTGATTTGTCACCTTCTTAGAAGTATGGCTAAGATGTCCTTGCCAAGTACATAATAGTACTTCCTAAGTTGATAAGCCAAATGGTTGTTTACCCTCTTCTTTTATCCTTTGCTGTCTTTTTCGCCTGAACGCGTCGATTTTTTGTATTTTTTTGGTTTGTTTCTTGCTTACTTGTTTGGCCCCTTAACGATTTGCGCTCCACTGACTCAGCAACTTTGATAGATCCGCATTCCATGTGTGCCTAGTACGAAAATGGGATAGGCGCTTGTGGTTCGGATTCTCATTGACTTTTCGAGGAAGAGCAGAAAATGCCGCAAGCCTAGCTTAAGTCATAGCAGACACTGCCAAAGCTATTATGGCGTCACGTGCGCTCTCACCGAGAGTTGGGATTATAAGTACACGTATTCAAAGACGCTCACTTATTTTTGGCAGTCAAGAAGCTAGAACCAAGCCAAAAGCTTAACAAGAAACTGTTGCTTGACAATTTGAACATTTTTCAAATACACACACACAGTTACACATATGTACATAAATATAAAGTTATATGCCAGTTAGCACTAAAAAGTGAAAGCATGTTTCATATCTTGCAACTGTTAAAATTGTTTGGCTGTATCTTTTGAGTTACCTTTCACCCCCTTGGCAAAATTTAACGAGCTTCTAACTTTATGTCTGCTTGTCATGTACATATTTTGTTTTTATGGGGTAGACAGTACCTTCCCTTTTATATATTTTATTCACTGCCAAGATCCGCCCATTCACAACAAGTTGCGAGGTTTAAGTGAAAAATTTTTAAAACCACACACACGAAGGCGTATGTTGAATGTTTTTGGTTAATATAAATGCAAAGAAATAAGACCAAATATTTGCAAAAATACATATGTATAATAAAGAAACGTCTAACATACAATGCGCTCTCATGTTGCCGGATTTTTCGTATTTTTTTTATTTTTTTTTTTTTTGGTGGTGGGTATTATTTTGAATAACTTTATAACGTCGTGCTGGATAGCCTCAGGGGGGCTCAAGCATAAACAAACTTTTTTAGCGGGCTTGTGTTTACCCAGCACCATTTGTTTATAAACTTAATTTATCTTAAGCAAAGGTCGCTCGACTTGTTGTGGGTTTGCGTGATCTTTACTTTTTCGCAAAATAAATTTTCGCACATTCAGCTTATCTTTAAGGTCTGACACAAAAAAAAAACAATTAAGTAGAAATTCTAAATAAATAGAGCTTGAATGGTAGAAAATAACTTTCGCAATTAGGACACAGATGTCCTATATCACATGGTTAATAATGAAAACATATATTTTAATTGTTATACTACTTATGTACACATATAGTATTCTTAGGGGCTAAGAGTCGACAGAAATGGACAATTTAATTAACAAGCAGTTGGTGACATTTCTATACTCTGTACTACAATAAAAATATTGTTGAAAATCAAAGACAATTTATTTTGATATGCACAAAATATGATGTCATGTTGTCTTTGAAAAAACATCTACGGTATGCTCAATTGGTTTGAATTATTCCACTTTACGCTGGTATCCAAAAATTCCTTAAATTTTATACAGCTATCCATGGACTGTCTTAATATTTAAAGTAGCCACAATTGAGAGACGACGCTACACAAACTTATAATAAATAGTGGCCATATTTTCAGGCCAAACAACAATTTGAAATATGTATGTAAATGTTTCCATTCTTATGTATACGAAAGACGCACTTACTTATGCACTTATGTATATATCTATATATAGATGAATACAATGTATATGAAATATATGAAATTTACTTACCAAATTCGTACGTTTCTTTCGCCTGTTTCCCATTTCCCTACCATTGCCTTGGGCAAGGCATAAAGTGAAGCGTGAGTTTAGTGACTTGCTATTTTATGCGTTATTGAATTTCACTTAACAGCAACTGGGGCCAACTACGTGTATGTCTGTGTATATGTATGCTTTCCCACAGTTGAGTGCCCAACATTGTAAAATGCTACTTGTGTTAAGCCTGAGCTTTGACTGTTTTTTGTGGCTTAGCTTTTACTGGTTGCCACTTTGTTTTTCTATACCCTATAGCAAAAAGTGATGAATGATTATCATATTTAAATAAATTGACCTTTTTTTTCTATTAGAGTAAGAAAAATCTTATTTTATTGCATGAAATAATTGGTCTTTAGGTATATTTTTTCAACATTTTCATTATCATAGCATACTTTTTGGTGTTTGAAATAACAAATAGGGTATTTCCAATATAATCAATTCCACCTAAATGACTTTTTTCTTTTGGCTGCAAATACAAATATTTTTTTTGTTTTTCTTTTGGATCAAACATCGGCAAAAAAAATTGAATAACATAAGCCCGTCATGAGCAAAATTGCAAAACAAATTGCAACGATGCGAGAGATAAACAAGCAAATGCAATATCGAAGTTGGGCTTTCAACCGTGCCGGATCCGCAATTTTTTATATAATTCAAACCGAACAATGGACCTAACCTATTGCTCTACAATTATCTGAAACCAAAATTTAAAAATGGTTCGACTATATTTAATTGAGTAAGATTTACAAAAATTTAATTATTAAATATTTAAATTTATTAGTTTGAAAATCTAAAGAAATATTTATAAAGCCAATACAATTTAAACTAGGCTTACTGATGTGAAAGCCCAGGTTCTAAAAGTTGGTTCCTTTTTTTTGGGAATTTCCGATTGTAATTTGAATGTGATATACCCTGAAAAATTAATTTTGAAGAACACAGTTTTATAGTGTTTTACTTTCATTTCATGTATTTCACAATTTCTAGTTATATCACAACGGCTTGTATTCCTTTCTCTTCTCGCCACGTCTGTTCAGCTCAATGACTTCCACAAGACTGACTCGATAATCTTTCAATATGAACTTATACTTATCGATATCAATATTAGTGTTAGATAATTTTGAAAAGTGTGTTATTTTTACTATGCACATGGCCAACTATCTCTTTAGTTATGTTAGTTGGATTATCGTACTACAATTTAGTGGCATCTAATTTATCCCTTAGAACAAGTTTGATAGCATTAAAACACAGTTTGTTTGTATTACAAAATAGCAAAGTGCTTAGTTTGCTTTGAAAATTCACTTTCTAAAGTTTGTCCTGAGCACTTACAGACAGACAGAGTTTATGTGTGTATAGTATGAAGCGAGCATATATTTGCAACAATTTGTTCACGTACTATCTCTAGAGAGATTGCTCTCGACTAATACTACAATATCACACCTGTGCCCTGTACCTTCCCCTTATACATTTGTCTGGTGCACAGAACCAAAAAACCCAACAACAAGTGGCAACTACAAAATGGTATAGCTGCTGTTGGGTACAGCAGCATAAACAGATATACAAAAATCATACGCAATGTTGGCCCAATTGACAGCAGCTTCTAACAGGCACTGCTGGGCCAAAGGGCAACAATTGCCAAAAACTGACTGCCATCAATGTTGCTACTTCCATATCGAAACACGTTACAAAAACAAACATACACAGCACACCTGGGGCCACACATGCCCCGCACTAACTGAAATTAAACATGAAAAATGCAGGCACTGCTGGCACCAGTTGTTGTTGCAGTGCCAACTACTACGTACGTATACAGCCAATTGACAGTGTGCAACACAAACTGGCCAACAACTGAATGAACAGGCGCTAGATAGACTTCAACTCGTCGAGTCGTATGTGAGCATATAGATAACTACTCTGCGATTTTGCCGGACATGTAAAAATTCTAATATATGCAACCAGCTAAAAATTTGAAATTCAAACAAAGTTGCAAGATTCAGTTCGCTCTGTTGGCAAATTATTTACACAAGCAATGGTATTTTCTGAAACTTTTGTGCAACCTAACCCAACACTAACTTGTCCTCTCTACAAGTACTATAAATCAAATACTCTAAGCCATATACTGTGAAAAGTCTAGTGAATAAGTAACCTTATATATTATTTTAAAAAGATTTTTCCGAAAACAATGCAACACTACCAACAAAATAAACCTGAATATGATAACTCGCACAAAATAAACCTAAATTTAATCTAAAGTTAAAACATTTTAGACGTACAGTTCTTAAGCTAGGTCAAAATTAACTAATATACTCGACTAAATTTGGTTTAGGAACTAAAACTATGCATGTTAAAAAACTATATTAAGTTACATAGTTGTAGCATCGGATTAGTGTAAGCCGTCTAACTTTAAATTAAATCATTTATACAAAAATGTTTAACTGCTGATCATTTTATAAAAGTTTAGTATTAAATACTAAGATTATTTATAGAAATTATTTGTATTAATTGAGTGGAAAAGTTCGTAATCAACTATATGAACTATAAGCACAAAAAAAAGTTTTCAAAATATTGTTAGAGAATGAGCTTGCTTTTTATTAGGGTTTTGGATGTACATATCTTCTATTCATATATTAGATTTTCACATCCGAGCACTGATGTGCACATAATTGCCACAAAATGTACATTAATGCACCACTTAAATAAACTGCCCCACCTAAATAGTTGCACTTTATCTAAGTGTACTTATACGATTGTATGTGTTTTGAGGTTAGTTTTAGCTAGTTTTATTTCATTTCCGCTGAACAAGGTTATAGCATTTGATTCAAGTAGTTGTTGTTGCCACATAGAACCAGCTGAATTAGCATTATACTAGCACTACTCATAAATGGAAAGAGCTCTGCTGTAAATGTCATTTGGGGACTCATTAGGAGTCCCACAGTGACATGTAAAGGCAATCAATTAGCAGTAAGAATTTTTTAGTGTTTTTTTTTTTTTTTTTTTTGTGTTGCAGCTGCAAAAGCATTTAATTATAGTGTTAAGGTCAGCAAATTGAAATTGTAGCAGCTGCCTTTTGAGCATTGTCAACGACCACTCATCTTCTACTACTTTTTGTTTAAAACTATCAACTTAAAAGACTAGGCAACTGACATCTGTTGCCAGTCCTGAAGACAGAAGCCAAAAAAAAAAATAGGAAATGAACTTTCAGCAAAAGAGAAACAAGAAAGAGCAAGTTTTTGCTTTGCGTGAGTCATGTTTATTTAACCTCTGGGTTTCGAATTTCACTGCATCTGGGCTTAAATTTGAAATCAAATATCATAAACTTTATACAGAGGCCTTGTTTGGTCAACTTTGTCATTTAATATGCTTTAAGCTCTCTATACAATAGTAGCTAAAAAAATAATGAAACATAAAATGACAAGCGCTACTCAGGCTAGATATACTACTCGTAAGCTGCATGTATTCAAGCTCAGAGACCAACTGCAACATGATAAAGGATACAAAAAATTCTATAAGAAAATAGAATGAAAAATATATATATATATATAATTTATACACTATCAACAACATACATACCCTGTAATTTGGATGAAAATATATGTTGATACAATTAGTTTAGTACTATTAATTAAATATAACAAATTGTAAACAATTACAATTGTTACATTGATAAAAAATAATAAATAAAATTCATTATTTAGCGATTATGTTAAAGGTCAGCCTTGCCAATTTCTTTCTATTGCATATAATTTGCTTAGCTAAAAAAAATAAAACACTTTTAAAGAAAAACTTAACAGGGTATTAAAATGCCCGCAGCTAAAGGAATGCAGCGTAAAGAGACAAAGCGTCAAAGAAGCTGAAAATTGCTGGGGGAAGTACACACAACAAAAACATAAAAAAAAAGATAATAAAAAAAGAAAAAGAGTAAAGATGGAGCATAAGAGAAAGAGCGCGCGATGATATACACTCAAGCATTTATGCCTCGCCGAATGTATGGCAGCCATTTTTGCTTCCAGCAGGAACAGAATTTGAAACTGAGATAAAGACGAAGACGAAGATAAAGATGGAAAATGAGACTAAAATTGAAATTGTGGATGGGCATGTGTTCATAGTACTAGTATTATATGGCAGCTTGCTTCTGTTGTAGAGGTGTAAGTTAGTTTCGTGGAACCATTTTTGGGGTGGACAATTCACAGCTGTGTCCTGTGCAGTGTGTTTTTGCAGTTGACAGTTGGCAGCTATACACACGATTGCACTTCGCGCATACAGCGCGTATACGTGATATTTGCAAAAGTAAGTACTTTATATTGCTATTAAAGTGTTGCTTGTTTAATGTATTAGTTAAATATATTTGAAACGTGCATTTGTACAACGTTCAACGTTCTTGGTAATTCCTAGCTGAAAGTCTTGAATGTTTTTAATGCATTTCGTTACGTTGCGTTATTTCTGACTTTTGCAAAAATATTTTACACATCCGCCAGGCGATGCGAAAATTATGTGAAATGTTGCCACAAATGTGGAAGGCATAACAATGAAAGCAACAATGTTGCCCCCACAATGAAAATATACTGTCACAGAAAAGCGCACACACACACACACGCATACATACATAGCTCAGAGCTAAAGTAGCAAACTTGAGAGAATATTGACCACCTCCTGCGTCTGTCAATATGTAAGTGTAAACAAGTTTGTGGCATGCGACACATTCTATTTGTTTTACCCCTCATATGATTTTCATACCCTACCTTTTGCTATCATGCCTTTCTATTTTTCATTCATGTTATTTGCTTTGTGTGCGCTGCTTGAAATTCAAGCAAAATCAAAAGTAGCTTCTCCAAAAGCGTCTAAACAAAGAACACACTCGTATGATTGGTCCATAACAAAATTGTTCCACGTTTAAAAGAACATTTGTCTGCCATTTCAAACGTAAAACAAAGACGGAAAAAACGAAAAAAAAAAGCAAATCACACAAAACAAATTATATAAAAAATCTCAAAAAGTTAATTTTAAAAAGTGCCGCTTAAAAATTGTTTAACAGTACTTTTACGAGTAATGCTTTCCTGTTGCCATAATGAACGAAGATTACCAGATGACACAGTGCTTAAAATAAGATGGCAACGTTTGAAATAATTATATATTTAAGGTAACTTAAAGTGTACAAGTCCAAAGCGTATCAGACAAGAGAATATTTAGACAATTATCTTAATAGATTTTCATTTAATTAGCAATAACTACCTTCCAATACCTTAAACTTTAAATGTTGCAATAGTATTACAATCCCTTACATCTAAAATTATGTATGCAAGGTATATAGTATATTGCCCGCAGGTTCGGTTTAATATGCATTCATCCATGCTTGTTGGGTGTAATTGAATTTTGAATTTTCCAATAAAATTCAATTTGTTATCATTATTTGTTTTTGTTTCGTATACAATACCAATGAGTATTAATTATAATTAATATTTTCCATTTCATTAATTTTCATTTAGCTGCACAAAGAATTAACTTTTGCATTTCAGTTAACCAGCTGCAGCCCGAAAGCAACAAAATGCGGGTACTAACTGAATTCCAAAATGGATTTCAAGTTATCTGCAAGTGCTATATATATGTATATGGATATGTATATGTATATGTGATGATTGGTGCAATAATATTGCGTATGTTGGACAGATAATATCATCAGCTCAATGGATCTACGTCAAGTGTGGCTTAATGCGTTAAGAGGGCCAACAAAAATAAAAGTCTGGCGTAAAAATTTGCTATAAATGCGGAAGTGTATGCTTTTCCTGAAACTTTTACTGCACACACCGAGAGAGAGCAACACCAACACATACATATACAACTTGTTGTTATTTTGTTGCAAAAGTTTTTTGGCTTTTAAATGGCTTTTACTTTTTTGCCGTATGGCTCCCAGTGGCGTCATAAAAAAAATACAGAAAACAAAGGTAAATCGAAGTAGGAGCAGCCACAACAACGACAAACAACAACCAACAAACAGGAAAAATAAGAAAAGAACAAAAATTTCTCAAACTGTTATAAAACATTAAATTTCATGGCATGATAAGAGACGGGCCAAAGCATCAGAAGCAGCTGAGACCAGCTGAAGATGCCATTACAGAGTATCATAAGAGTAGACCACTTCTTTATACAGCCTCGTAGAGTAAAACTTTTCTTACGAAATTGTTATTAATTGAGCTTTATAGTTTTTCGAACTACTACGACTAGTCATGAAAAAGTTCATTAAGCAATGTGTCCCTCGATGGTCAAACATTTAGTGCACCTTCAGGGGACAGATAAAAATTGTATCTTAAGACTAACAGCAATCTAGTAGATAAAATGCAATCCCAACTGTCCAATAATCGGATTCGTTGTCAAAGTATCGATAAATATACAAAATAATAATTAATCGATTAATTACAATCAATTTTTAGAAATATAAGTCTGTTTGCTGTCCATTGAGAAATGGCTTTTTGCCAGTTTAAAGAGTTTACTTTCACTTAATTGAAACTCTCTCTATTTTAGTACAACGAGCACTATTGTTTCTAAAGGGAAATCCTTCAATGAAAAGGAAACGAACGAAAGCAAATTGCAATTTGGTTGGCTGAATTAAGAAGATAGTCAATTGATGCTTTCATCTTGAGTTACATACAATTCCATTTTAAAAAATTCAGTATCATCAACCAATTTAGGACTGTGCTGAGATTCCATTTGACAAGTTTCTCTTGCTTTCGGTTTTGAGCCTTGGCTTGCTTTTGTGCTAGCCAACAATGGTTTGCTGGACACAAAAGCTGAACGTTGTTGTGTAATAACCAGATGAAGGTCTGTTCATTTGATTTTAATTTAGTGTAGTATACGTATAGGACATACAGGTATGCGGGAAAGCTGTCAGGTTATATCCACAAAACAAGCCAACCAGTAAATGGCAAAGGAAAGGATCTGGACAACCTGTTGCTCCATCATGTTGGCTTACAATGTAATCCCTTTTACAATTCTTGAGACTCCACACATACATACATACATACATAGAACTAATTTTTTAATATACCAACATGTGGTAAGGTACACACACACCCACACACACACACTATAGAATATATATATATGTAGTTAAAAGGCACAAATTAGATTTTTGGGTTTTCTGCTGCTTTAGGCCAAACAAGCAGTATGAATTGGCATTTAGGGGCATAGCAAATTGTGGCGAACTCATTAGTTGAAATGGGAACACAATAGGAAAGTTACTAAAGCTTCTACAAAAGTAACAATAGACTCAACATCAAGGCTATTGAAGTAGTAGTAGTATGTACTATGTATGTAGTCTAATTAGGTTGAACATAAGGAAGCTCTGACATTTCCTGCACATTGTCTTAATATAACATTCGTAGTTCCATTTACGACATTTTCAAATTGTGTTGTTATGTGTATATAATTGCAGATCTAATGATTTATATATTTTTCATTATACAACAAATTAAACTAATCTGAACACAATCAGTTTGTAATTCACTTTTTGTATAAAAATGCAGCTCTGCATTAATTAAATTTTATAATAAGCTTAGACTTATACGTCATGAAAAATAGTGTTAAGTTAAAGTTGGACAAATATACATACAAGGGAGACAAATGGATGTTTTTGGCAATCCCATAAAGTATAGAAATATATCGAGTCGATTAAGCTTTGTCCTTAGATAGGGTATCTCATAATCCTGCCAAAACTCGACAAAATTTTTGTATTTTTATATTTTTGCCTTGTCAACCCGTTGCTGGAAGACCAACAATCATTCAAAGCTCAAACTTTTAAGCACTTTGAGTGCCAAACTGTGTTCATAATCAATCATTTGACCATACGTCTCGTTTCAAACCGCACTCATTTTTAGGTTTTGCTATTTTTCTCTTTTGTTCGGTCAATTTACAAAAAATCTTTTGGGGCTGTCAATCGAAAATTTCATTTTGATTCGAAAAGAGGAAGCTTTTGCATAATTTGTTCTACATTTTGTGAAAAAGTCTGTCAGTTAGTCGTTAGGCTTTATTAATATGACAATATTGTCTATCTATTTGTTATAATTTATTTTTTCTCAAAATATATTACTATTTTGTACCCATGTGTACTTTGTAACCAATTTATGAAAATTTATGTTTATGACATTTCATAATTTGTCTTGAGACAGTTACGATTTAACCTGATTTTTCTCTGTTTTGGCTATAAACCGTATATACGTAAGTACTTCAGGGTAAACATAAATATCAAATTAAGCACATTAAGTACACATCTCCAGTGCTGGATGATAAACAAAGTTGCAGCTATGCATTGGGGCTACAAAGTTGCCGGTGAAACTTAGCACTGAAGATAATATAAGTCTCTCCACTCCCTACAAAAAGGAGCTGGAGCACTTGGCCAAGATTGCAATCAATGGTCGAACAGTGTTGCATTCTTGGGGACTGAGCTCATAAAACATTTTAGCGAATTGTGCACACAGCAAACAGCGCAAAGAAATTTGGCCACTACGTACATACATACATATATAATATTCTTTTGGGCCCAAAACCCAGCATCAGACTAACTTCTGAACTTTGCAATTCAACAAATATATAGATACATAGTTGCTGAGAGTGTTGGCAGTCTAAATTTTATATTTTAAATAATTAATGATTTCCAACAACGCTATTCACTTACCTGTAACTAGTTACTGCATTTGTAACTAGTCTGATTGTGACTGTGAATTAAATTCTAGCCATGTACTCGTATACTCGTACCTATGAGCGCTAAGCGTATGTTTCTGTATTAGAGAGCTAAATTGAATGCAAAAAGGGTTTCTACACTTTGTTGTCCTTTGCTAGGACACACACACACACACACACATATGACAAGTTAAGCCACCAAGGACCAATATCACTTTGCCAGCAGTGTCAGTAGCTTCAGTACAGCAGCAGTAGCAGCAGCAGCAGCAGCAGCAGCAGCAAACAGCAGCTTAACAACGAAAAATGAGAATAAACAAGTAAAAAAAATTCTCTAGTTGAATGTGTGCTCTATTACAAGATACCCTATCAATAGAGATAACTTAATCGACTCTGATATTGATTGAATCAAACAAAAAAAAAAAAAATAGAATTTATGGGATCAGCTGTCAGCTATAAATTGCAAATGGAACAAATTTATATAAAATATGTTTTATACATTTTATTATTTTTAAGATTTTTGCATGAAATGTAGACAATATTAATGATGATTATTTAGTGGAGAGATAGACTAGAAGTCGCTATGTCTTAACCTTAGTACTAAGTTATATATAAACAATTTAAGAGGAATATGTTTTAATCATGTATTAGATATTAAAATGTAGTTCCTTTTTTCTAATATATGGAAAACTGACTTACACGGGCAAGTTTCGTTGAATTTCCATTGGAAAACGTATATCATACCTACATACATATATAGTGATAACAATTTCAAACAAATTTATGAGATAACAAAATAATATTATATTGATATATTATTCAAAATACTTAGCAGAACAAAATTTATGATAGAAGAAGCTGATTATCGTTCCTATGGGTCCGATATGCAACCCTCAGGCTGATCATTTGTACATCATTACATATTATTATTATACCCCTTTTTGCACATTGCCATTGCGTGTAGGGTATACAAATACAACATAAGTAAATTTGTGCCAACTTTAGTTTATAAAATTCATGCTGCATATGAGTTTGTATGTGTGTTTGTCTGTGAATATCTATTTGGATTTTTGCTGCTTTATACTCTAATCGTATATTATTTATGAGTACAAATAGATTTTTTTTTATACACTAACACTAGACACAGATATCATCAAACCGAGCACGCACTGACTTTTTCAAAACAATCAACAACGTGAACAGATTTAATATAATTTCAATATATTTTTAATAAACAAATACTAAGTATAAATATATATATCATATTTAAACTTATAAAGTGTTCCATTTTCTCATATTCAAAACATGCCAATCTATGTATACAGAGCATGTGTTAGTCAGTCATATTTCATGCGGCTAGAGCATTTTGGATTATTAATTTTATGGATTTATGATAAAGATGCTTTTAAAATGTTTCGACTGCTGTTGCTCTTAAAGTTCCTTTTGCGTTGGGTTTGCGAATGTCACTTTGGATTTGTAGCACTTTTTATTTGTATGTTTTGTTTTCATTATTGGGATGGTACTCTATCTTTGAAACCGCAAAAAAAAAAAAATAATTCCCAAAATGAAAACTGTGCTGTGAAATCTAATTTGTGGCTAGCTGGTGCAGGTTTTTAATCTCAGGAGCACGACCAAAGTCAAAATGGGTTTTAGCGAACGACGATTTGTGGTTAGGACAAGCCCAAAGCCAGCACAGGAGCTAAGAGCTAACTACAAGCAGCAAATACATATAAACCACTCACATTGGCTGTCGCATTCGCATTTTCTATTTTCCATTCACATGGCACCCAACCAAAAATCCCCATCGCCTCTCTTCCATACCCGTAGATAGCTTCATTCTTTGCTACTTTTACGGAACATTGCTTTAGTAGGAGTTGTTGGAACCCAACAGTTGTTATTGTTATTGTTGTTGTTGTTTTCTTTTTTTTTTGGTATTTCGGCAAGCGGATTATGACCCTGATCTGGGCAGGTGCTGGCCATGTGTGCAGTTGCGTATACCATACCATTCGAGTCGTATGTAGTATATGGACGTCCTGTAGCTTAAGTTTCACTTTACCAACTGCATGCCAATGCGTCCTTTTAGCCCATGCCATCTGTGTCCTGTCTCTCTACCGTGTGCGTGCGTGTGTACGTGGTTTGTTCATGGTGTTCGTTTATATATGTTTGCTAACTTTCTGGTTATTCTTGTTATTGGTTTATGGGTCACATGTGGCTGTGGACTTGCTGTGTCATTAATTTTAGGTTTTTTTCTCCCCTTTTTCGTTTTTCGTTTGCATCTTTGCACTGCCGTAAGTTTCCAACAGACTGAAGTATTATCGTAGCATAGTTTTCAGCGCAGTCTTTGGCAACAAAAAAAAATTAACTCAGAGCAGCCACCACCCACCCACATTGATGATATGAAATAAGTATTTTAAAAGATTGTGAATTGTCTATGCAGAAAGTCATAAATGAATGCCGTAAACATTCAATAGATACGTATTAGATTTTATTGAAATAAATATTGAATTATTTAACGCATAAAATAAATTGATAAAATATTTTCTAAAATAGTTTAAATCGAATTATTTGCTTATGCAAGCTTAAAAAATAGAGAATATAATAAAATAAATAAAATTCATTTATTTGATTTATTTTCGGTTATGTATAAAGTTGCTTTTTCAATTGGTTTATTAACTTAATTTATCCAAGGTTTCAACTCGTTTAAGATATTTATTATATTGCAGAGACCTGAGCTCAAAGATGTAGAAGAGGTTGCGTAGACCCAATTTATCGTATAGGCATTTGCTTTTTGTCTTTACTCCATAAAGTTAACACAACTACAAAATGGCGGACGCAGCTCCAGCCCGTAGTGGATTCCGAGGTGGTTTTGGCTCTCGCGGTGGTCGTAGCCGTGGACGCGGTGCACGCGGTCGTGGTGGCAAGGAAGACTCCAAGGAATGGGTGCCAGTCACCAAATTGGGTCGTTTAGTGCGCGAGGGCAAGATCAAGTCATTGGAGGAGATCTATCTGTACTCGTTGCCCATTAAAGAGTTTGAGATCATTGATTTCTATTTGGGCTCCGCTCTGCGTGATCAGGTCCTAAAGATTATGTCTGTCCAGAAGCAGACACGTGCTGGTCAACGTACCCGCTTCAAGGCCTTCGTTGCCATTGGTGATAACAATGGACACATTGGTCTGGGCGTTAAGTGCAGCAAGGAAGTTGCTACCGCTATTCGTGGTGCCATCATTTTGGCCAAGCTTTCTGTTGTTCCAGTGCGTCGTGGCTATTGGGGTAACAAAATCGGCAAGCCCCATACTGTGCCCTGCAAGGGTACTGGCAAGTGCGGTTCCGTCTCGGTGCGTCTGATTCCAGCGCCCATCTGACACCAGCCTTGTGGAAGGAGATGCCTTTGGGTTCTACACCCTACCAGGCATACTCGGACTTCTTGTCCAAGCCAACTGCTCGTCTGCATGCCGATTCTTAAGGTCACCGTGAACCAAGAGGTTTTTGAATAAAAACAAGCATAAAACCGTTCCTATCGAATTATTGAGGGCCTATAGTAGAGCTTAAAAAAAGACTTGAATGAGAAATATTTTTTTTAATTTGTTAATTTGGTTAGTTTAACTTGTTACACTTCCATTTTATTATTATTCTCCCCATTTACGTTTTTTACTATAATCCATCTCATAGTTTAACAGAGAAAGTGAGGACAGTTTCTCTCAATTTTTTGTATTCTTGCAGGACTCTCGCTCTCACTCTTTGTCAAACTGACACTTACTTTGTTTACCACACTATGATCCAGCTCGTATGAAGCGATGAATTGGTCTCTGGCATATTCGCTTCGTCTCGCTGCTCAAATTCGCCGCTGATCGATCACCGATGCCTTTGTTTCGAGCTATCGATAAAACTCGTGCAGCAACTCTGATTGTTTGCCGTTGTATTTAAATTTAAATTCGAAATTTATTTAAAACTAGCAGTTACTACTTAATTAGCTAAAAACTTATTTTTCAAAACTTATTAACAAATATTTCTTTAATTTATTTTTATTAATTTAATATATTTACAATCAGATCAATTTTCCTTTTTGCTTTTGTTTCTTTCAAATCAAAGCAAAGCAGCTTTTGTAGCTTGAGTTTTGGCAAACTCTCAGCAAGTTCACTCGCGTTATCCTGATTAAAGCTGCTAAGACACAACAAAGCGCAACAAAGCGATGACAGCCCAAGTGAAAGGTGTCGAAAGGGTAGCGCTAAGAAGGGGGGACGTATATATGTACATGAAGACATAAAAGAAAGAATATCAGTATACTTGAGTGAAAGAGCGAGGTTGTTAGCCAGCTTGCGTGCGTGCATGCAAAAATGTTTTCTTTACCGTGTCTTTAGTTGTAATTGTTTTGTTGAAGAGTATATATGAACATAAAACGTCGCGATTCACAAGCTATAACAACTAATTAAAATTTTATTAGATAAAAAGTCTTTAAAAGTGCAGTATCCTTAATAAAAATATATATTTTTATTGCCGCAATCATTAAACATAATTTTTGTAATTAACAACTTTTAATTATTTTGTTTTCATTTTTATAAAAATGTCTTTTTGCATCAACAGATTTTAAAATGTCAAAATTGTTGTCGTAGACTTGATATTGGCATCAAGATGATTAAACTTACGCCATCTTGTGTTCAATATTATATTTTACAACACCTTCACAGACATAGATGGCACTACACAAACTGAAACTAAATGCTAGATGGCTTATGTGGCGCTTCCTATTGTTTAAATATTTAATTGCAGATATAACTCAGACATAGATGGCGCTCGTGAATGTAAAATTGACAGCTAGACAGCTAGGCATAAGTGGCGCTACCAAGTGTTCACTTATACGACTTCTGCTATAGTACTAAATAGTAAAATTAACGCAGTGGCGCTACCAACTGCTCAAATTGTTTATAATTAAACAGATGTTTCACACTTACCGATAAAATGACGCCATGAACGCGATGATTGAACTGGCGCTATCAATTGTTCAATTTTTGAAACTCTACTCTTTCCACTACAGATCGCGTGTCTCCACAACTAACTCGTTATTTATATTAGAAAGTGCTTAACTCAAAAAAGAAGTGCTTGGATTATTTTGCTCCTCCTTTAACAGAATGGTGTATTTAAATATTAATTAATTATTTAAAATTAATTCTTACACATTTTACAATTAAACTTTTAATTTAATTTGCAAAATGTTAATTGTTCACACTAATGTTAACTAACAGTGCCATAGTGAGTTTAACAGCACAGCTAAAGTTCATTTGAGCACTGTTGCATTTTAACAGCTTAATATAATTTAACATGCGACTGAAATGTTGGCCAACATTATTTTTTTGTTATTGTAGATTTTGTTGTCGAAACGTGCGGTCGGTTGTGCGGTTGTGTTGAAAGAAAAAAAAGAAATAAATTTAAAACTATTATAAAATAATTTTAAATTAAAAATGTATTATTAAAATTGTCATTTAATTAAAACATAAATAATTTCATACACACGCATATTGAAATTAAATTAAACCCCGATTATTTATACAAATATACGCTTTGTGGCGAAAAAATAAAAATATTTTTTTTTAATTAGTTTTAATTAACCAAATAAACAGCATTTGAATTGCACTCATTTGTATGTATGTATGTGACTTGTGAGTGAAGAAGCAGAAAAAGCAAAAACACCAACAAGAAAGCAACAACAACAACAACAGAAGCAACAGCAACCACACAGTTGTAAAGTGATCGTATGGCGCGTTGTTCGCGAGAGTTTTTTGTCAGTGTATAAGTGACGTGTGTGTGTGTGTGAGTTTGTCGGTGTGAATGTGTCTGTTGGAATGGAATGCAGTTATGAAAAAATAAATAAATAAATAAATTGAGAGAGCGCGCTCCCGCGCCTTTGATATCAGCCTCTCGCTCTCTTTCTCTTTTTTTACTGTGCTGCTGCTGCTTGCTCTCGCCGTCCATTGCACAAAGCCAGAGTAAAGCAAAATAGTAATATCAATAAATAGAGAGAGAAACAACAAGAGAAACCGAAAAAGTGACAACAAAAAAAAAAAGGCAAAAACGCGCCAAGTGACTGACAAAATGTCGAATCAACAACAGCAACAACAACAGCAACAACAACAGCAACATCCACATCATTATCAACATCAACATCATCATCATCCACACAGCGAATTCCCACTGCCAGATGGCTGGGATATTGCCAAGGATTTTGATGGAAAGACCTACTACATAGATCACATAAACAAAAAGACCACATGGCTGGATCCCAGAGATCGGTAAGTAAAATAATGTAACTCCAAATATATTTAAATGTAGCTTAGGCCGTCTGAAAAATATAAAACAACAAACAACAAACATATAAAAATTCCAATTTAAGCAATTCAACTCCAACCGGAAAGAAAAAGGTGCGTCGTGCATCTGCTGCGGCCAAGTGTGTATGTGTGTGCGTGTGTGCGTGTGTGTGTGTGTGTGCAATGGAATGCGGGAAGAAGCAGAAGCAGCTGCAGCCGCAACAGCAAAACCGACAACAATAAAAGCAAAATAAATTACATATTTTTAACAGAGCAGCAAAACAAAATACAAAATACAAAACAACAACAAGAAGAGCAAGAGCAAGAAAACTTAAAGTATGTAAACATTCCAATGCGATGATTAAGACTCCAAGTATAACTAACTGAACTGTTGTGCGGCTGGCTGAGGGGGACAACAAACAAACACAAAAAAAAAATAAAAAAAAATGTAAAACAACAAAAACAAAAAAATGTACAGCAAAGCGAACGGCACACAGTATGAGAGAGGGAGAGATAGACATATCTATATATGTATATACATATATAGATAAAGAGTATGGTTCGGTAAAGGGGTTGGAATGTTGGGGGCCAAGCGCTGCGAGAGAGAGAGCAAAAGTTAAATAAAGCTCAGCGAATGATCTGCAAAAAAAAAAACGTAAAACACAAAATAAAAGGCGAGCAAACTACAAAAAAAAAATCCCTCATACGTAATGTGTGCGATTTGTGAGAGTGTATGTCACACACACACACACATAGTCATATAAAGAGCAAATCGGCAAGCAAGAGAGCAACTTGCAATAGACACGATCGTGTAGAGAGCGTATGATCGGCCAAAGGGGAGCACCAAACGACAACGACGACGACAACAGCGATGGCAACAACGTCGTCGTCCACCACATCATGCCATGTATCGCATAGATACATTTTAGTTGGCCCCCAACAAGCGTTTTGCTGTTTGCCGTTTGCCGTTTCGCATTTGTGCTCTTTCTTATTGTCTGTGTCTCTCTCGGGTTTTCTCTCTCTATCTCTCGCTAGCGCTGTCTGTCGTTTTACCATAAACAATTGCAAATGTATGTAGGAATTTTGCAGTTTCGAAATAATTGATTTCTCAAATTCTTCTGTTGTATCGCAATGTATGAATGTATATAGATACATACATATGTACGATTATCTATGTATTTGAGGCATGGTTGTGTGTGCGTTTCACGCTTTCAATTAACACAAACATTCCCTTTGTTTGTTTCAAATTGCATGGACATTGTTCAAAATGTTTCACTGAATTAAACAGAGACTGAAAGCGTTGAGGAATTTCATTTCGTTCGATTCGTTTCGTTTTTTGCTTGAAAATGAAATGAAACATCTGCGCTGTTTTGTTAGGGTTATGCATCAAATAGATTTTATAAATACATACAAATGTATAAATTGACGTATATAAACAGACGCATGTAGGGCATAATAACATTTACTGCAGCATATGGAATAGAATGATAAATTTTGTATACGTAATGTGATATACAAGTCCTTGAAACTTTAAAAAATTCGATAAATTTTTATTATAATATAGTTCCTTAAACACATTGTTAAATAATTATCGGAAACGATAAGCAATTCATCTAACGATATACATATGTATGTATGTATGTCCATGTGTATGTAGGTACAATGTTCATGGCCTATACACTTATTTATTACACACTTTTATTTCAATTTTTAATTGGCAGTTTACACATTTCGCATATTTTTGCCAACAATTAGGTTTACTTCAAACACACTCTCCTCTCTCTATCTCTTTCTAACGTTCAAATATCATGTATACATATCACAGTATCGCTTTCTCGTTCTGCCCGGCATGCGAGCTGTTATTGAATTCAAAAAAAAAAAAATATATACAAAAAAATTGCTGCCGGTAGCGGGCAAAAAATTCCAATAAGCCATAAATAAATTTCTACCATGAGGCGAAGCGAGCCAGGCCTCGGGGCCACTTTCGGGGCGAACAGAAAATATCTTAGATGATGATACAAATCAAGGCCGAAACCTGTATACCCTTGATTCTAGTTTTAATGCAAAGAAATATAAATAAACTAAAGAGTTTACGTATTGAAATTATAAATGTATGTAGTATATAACCTTAATTAATTAAATTATATTCTTCTTATGTAAAGTTTACACTTGAACTAAACAACTTTCTGCATAGAGCATAAGATACTTATGTATTTCACTTGTCTGTACAACTTTTCAACAGACGTTTTTTTCTTTAAATAAATTGTGTTTTTTAAGTTTTTTTTTTTTTTGGTTAATATAAACAAAAAATCAACGATGACTGCGTCAGCTTTGCTGTTGGCCATGCTAATAGCATTTTTTTTTTAAATTTTTTTTTGGCCAGTTTTGGCCAATTGTTTGCCATATAACCCAGCGACACAGTGGAATTTTGTTGTTGTTGTTTTGTCTGAAGTTTTAGACATACATATAAGGCAAACAAACCGTGTAGCATACAACTTTTAAGGTTTTTTGTTATTTGTATACATATCTATCTGGTGACAGTTTTTTGAATTCATCAATCATTCTGAAAACTTGTAACTAATTATGCTTAAAATTCGGCTTTTCTCTACTCAATACTCAATAGTTTTTTTCTGAGATTCTTCTGATTGATTTTGTTTTGTAATTTTCGGAATATTAATTTTTATATACGAACATTATAACTAGATCCATTGTAACGATATGATGATGATGATGATAGTTGAACATTAGAAAACCGCTACCGGTTGTAATAGTTCGCTCCTAACTTAAATTCGAAAACTCGAACTCGTTTGTTTTACATAAAAAATAAAAAAAAAATAAAATAGTTGTTGACTTAGCCGCCAAAATGTGCCTAGCGAAAGCGGCCATTGCTATAATGATAAGTTGAACACAGTGGCGCCATCTTTAAAAAGTGGTGTAGGGGGAAGGCTTGAATATAAAAATACATCAAATGCTACATCAATTATCTGAGACGACGACCGATATGCGTATAGAATGTGTTAAAAAAAATAAATATACAAAAAATACTGCAAAGTCAGGCGTTCCAATTCTTTGGCACATAGTCATAGCCACAGCCTGTGGCATTTTCTATCGCATCCATCTATTGCCAATTGCATAAAATCCGCTAAATGCCATTGCTATAACTGTGTTTGTGTGTGAGCTTTTATTTTTGTTGTTGTGAGTGTGTGTGGAGCATGCGTGCAATTATGCATTAGATGTGGCGACTGTAGCCAGTTGTTGAAAATTTGCATAGAATTCAATTTGATGTCTATTATACATACATAAATATGTACATTATATACATGCATATGTACATACATATGCAACAAGCACATGGCCCATACAATATCTGGAAAGCTGCAAAACGGCATTTTTTTTTTATTTAATAAATTGCACAAGGCGAATATACATACATACGTACATCGACAGCACCAACAATGTCGAAAAAAAAAGTAAAAACTATTCTGGCAAACACCGAAGCTAAGATACACTTGCAAAATATACACTTGCATATATTTCTAAAAGAAAAAATAAACGATTGGAATTTTTAATTTAATAGATAATCTCTTAAAGTATAACTTAACTATTTGTTTTTTTTTTTTTTAAATTAAATAAACTTTCAATCTGTATTAAAAGTAATAAACAAAATATGAAATTTTACCAACAGAAGAAGAGCTTCTCTTTGCAAAACGCAGATACTTTGCGTGGCAGTAGCAGTAGCAGCGGCAGCAACAGTTGCAACAAGCTGCATTGCATTGGTCCAACAAGTATTTCCACTTAACAACAACAACAACATGGAGAAAAAGCTGCAGTTGCCGTTTCTGCCCTGGTCCAGGCCATGATTACAATTTGATTACGCGCATGAATGCAACGCGACGGTTGAAGTCAACTTTTGCCAGCAGCCAACATTTTCTAGTTTGCTGCAGCCCAAAGCGTCAAAAAATATTTTCTTTGCACTTGCTGGAAAAGGCAGCGACACTCAATGTACAGTGTACGGTTGAGCCTCCAGTTGCCACAAACATACATACATACATAAATATGTATGTACATAGATAGATATATAATGTAGTATGTATGTGGTAGATACATAGATACATACATACATAAGCGTTTGCTGCTAGTCGTGCTACATGTTTTGCCCATTTTAGCGTCTATCCACATAGTCAGAAAGAAGTTGGAAGTTGTAAGTTGCTTGCAGGTTGCAAGCAAAACTTTGATCTTAGTTTTCGATCTATGAGCTTTTCCTGTCAATTCTCTCGCACTTGTTTACACATCTATGTATATACATAAGTATGCCTCACTCACTCACTCACTTAGTGAGTGAGTGTCATCAGCAATCAGCACTTGTGATTTTTATCAAGCATAATGATTTCCTTTTCAACCTGTGCTAATTAGTGATTGAGCTAAAGATGTCACAGTACGCACAATGGGAATTACCCTTGAATTTTATGCGAACAAAAAACAAATTTCTGCTGTCTTAGAATCGGGCTATCTACATACTACATAGATATATGTATTTATGTATCGATTTATTGTATAAAAATTTAGCTGTCATTCCCGCATTCGCAGCTGGGCTAATTTTTCAATCGCCTCAAAACTCTGTAAAACTGCAAACGTGAACAGAAAATTAAGTTGCCCCTATTTAGAAGCAATGGATTTCATGAAGATGGAATCGCATACATACTACACAGGGCTTGTCCGTCTTCTCTATCCTATACATAGAGCTCTGGTTAAAATACTCTTTTTTAGCTTTGTGTTTGTTGTTGTTATTTTTTCTGTCTCTGACAGTGGATTTTCTTTTTTTTTTTGCAATCGTCTGCATTGCTGATCGTCGTCGTCGCCAACATTTTGGATCGCCATGTGCTGAGCTGGCTGGCTGGCTGGAGCGATCGTGATATATGCGTTTGTGTGCCCGCAGCTTGGCCTGCAAAGGTAGTAATTTTCCATGCATGCAATGAAAAATTATAAAGCAAAAATAAAAAACTCGAATAAAATGAAATGAAACAAGCGCAGGAATGTGCATACTCAAGATAAATTGCTATAAGATACTTTTTTTTGTATTACTTTTTATTGTTTATAATATTTCTTACAGTAGTTGCTATGTGATTTGTTACTTTTAAAGCGGAAGAAGAATACAATTTTGACCATAAAATATACAATTGCCTAATATGTAATTGCATAATTGTTAATTGCTTTGATTTGTATTGATATATTCCCCTTGAACCTTATAACCTTAGTTTTCTTTGAAGTACATACTTTCTAAAGCCCATAATATGTACATATGTACATACATATAAGTTTATATACCCTTGCTGTTGTTAACCCAACCCAACTGGCATACCAAGCCACAATTGGCATGTGCGCCATGTATTGCAGCTGGTTGGTATGTTATTGCCTTGTTGGGTATTCATTTGTTTGGTAGCTAGTAGCCATAAGGGAAACAGACAGATGGGGTTCCTGGTTTGTGCCATCTGCATTCCGATCGTTGGCAATTAATTGCCCTAATCAGGCGGCCACTGTTCACAAACTGTCCACGATGTTCGCTATAATCAGCTGTTCCAAGATTGGAGCCATTCCCCCCTTCCCTCCAACAAAAAAAAACACTTTATGAGGATGTACACAACACAACACAACTAAGGGCAATACCTTAGATGCAATGAGTGGTGGTGAGAAGAAGAAAGGAGATGAGTTGGTGAATGCAGCTTAAATACATTCCATGAGATGCAGTCTGTCTCATCAGTTGGTCTGCCTGCCAGTCGCCTCTTCAACTTGGCCGCCCTCGTCTTTGTAACGTTTGTCTTTTTCTGTTTTTTTTTTTTTTTGTTGGATACACGAAACTTTTGTATTATTTTTCAGTAGCACTTTCTGAATGCCATTTGAGTGCGCATAACATATTCTTAAGTCGGTTCCAAAGACGCAGCTGCCAGATGGAGAAAAGAAGGCTTATGGCTTTGCGCACGCGTATTTGGATACATATTCGTATACAAACGTATTTGTATTTGTATCTTTTGGATGCATGGACCGCATGCTGCATAATTAACGTGACTCGAGTTGAGTTGAAGGCGGTGCTGGGGCAGCTTTCAGGCACAAAGTATCTGCATCTGTAACTGTGTATCTGACTGTCTGACTGGCTGCCTGCCTGCTACTCAATAAAAAGCATTTTGAAAGAATCTTCATGTTGCTTTTTGTGCTCATGTTTTGTTGTCGAATTTATGGCCTAATGAAGTGATAAGGCAGCCCCAGACAGAGGTCGTTTCTTCGTCTGCATTCCACAAATACCCCAAAATGTATTGTATGGATGTATGTATGTATCTGTGGTATCAGCTGGAGCTTATAGCCTTTACAAAGTATGTATCTGCTGCGTAAACTCTGTCAAAATGTTGGCCACAAATCGGATAATTCATTTTCTACCCATTCCTGACCTTATTTTTGTTCATTTTAAGTTTAAATTTTGTATTTTTGTTGTTGTCTTCTTAGCTGCATTCCACAGATACTTGAGCTGGAATTTATTGGTTTGTGGGTCAGCATCGCAAACACTTTCAGCTCAACTGCTGCGCCATGCTCATGTTTTTTTGGTGCAAAGTTGAGAAAAGTGCAATCACATTTGAACGTTGCACAGAACTGCAAACTGAGAACGATGCCAACACATACACATAGACACATAGATACTCGGAGCATCAGGCATAGCTATAGCTGTATAGATACAGATACATACATGTTCTCAAGTGCGGCATATACTTATGTATGTATGTATATAGAATGTTTAGGTAAGGGAGAACAGCTAGGAAGAGGCTAGAAGCCAAGATGCATGCATAAAATGGCCAAGAAACCGGCTTCAATTCTCTGTCTTTGCCAGCCATGTCTTAGAAGACAGGCACACACACACACAGCAGTAGCAGCAAAAGAAGGAATAAAAAAAATGTTGATTAAACTGCTTAAATGCGCAAAGCTGACATTCATGTCAAAGCAACTCTCTATGCCTGTCGCAGTCTCTTTTGCAGCTCAGTCTCAGTCGTGTGCAGCTTGCAAAATATATGTATGTATGTATAAACTGCATACATACATAAATAAAGAACATTTTATGGCCATTTGGAATGTTTGCCAAATACAAAAGCCAGCAGCAGCAACAACAACAGAAACAAAAAGCTGGGCGTAGCGAAGTATGGCAGCAGAAATAGTAGTAAGTTGGCATTTAAGGCAATGCTGCGCGCATTGCTTCAATAAATGCATACACACAGATACACATATACACACAGATACACAAACACACTCATACACATAAATTGCATTCAATTGGTGCCGCGTTTGCTGCGAGTTCACTGCAACTTTGAAATATTTTCCAACAGCAACAACAACAACACAAGTTGCTGCCAGTGTAGCTGTAGCTCTTGTTGCTGTCGTTGTGGTTGTTGGGCTTGCCTCAAGCAGCGCACTGCGCATACTCTTTGTCGCCGTCTCATCTCCTCATCTACATCTCGTAGTGCCAGTCGTTGTTCCCGCTCCCACTGTTGCCGCTTGCTTGTTGTAATACCCTGTAAATCACCGCACTTGCATTATAATAAAACCTTATACAATTGAAATAACTTAAGAGAAAAATATTATTTTAAATATATCATTCATATAACTAGAGCACTTCTTAGCTTATGAATAATTGGATGAAGAGAATAAGAGTAATGTAGATTTTTTTTTTAATTTTTGGATCTATATTTTCATGTCCATTTAATTTTGAATAAAATTGTTATTTTGAAGTAGTAAAATAAATTCCTGCAGTTTAAATAAATATTGCTTTTATTTAATTAAAATATCTTAAAATTTAAAACTTTTAATATATATTTTTATTTTGTATACAATCATATATAGGGTATTGTGGATGTTGTGCTCACCCTATTGCTGCATTCTTGCTTGCTTTGCTTTCCGCGCTCCTTCGCACACTCGCTCGGTTGCTCTCGTCGTTGCCGTTGTCGTTGTTGTCGTTTCATAGCGTAAATAGCAAAGTTGCTCGTACAATTTTAGAAGAACTTGTCAAAACCGCATTCCTGAGCCGCTGCTACTGCGCAGTCGACTGCTTGCGCGACGCCACTGTTCGTATGACAGTGTATATGTATTTGTGTACGTTGGTATGTACATACTTATGTATGTATCTGTGTGAGTCTGTATTGCTTTGCTGGAGGCAACAGAAACAGCAGCGAGCGACTGTTGTTGTTGCTGTTGCATTTTTTGTTGTGTGTTGCAGCAACTGCAACGAGTTATAGTTATTTATGCATGTTTGTGCGTTTGTTTATTTGTTTGCTTTGGAGTAAATGATCGCGTACACACGCATACACACACACACACACACACATACATTTCTACAGTAAAAAAAAAAGATAAAAAGATATGTATGTATGTATATATGGACGTGAGTACATCTGCTGCTACTTAGAAATATTTTATATCGCATTTGTCGTTTATTTTTGCTTGATCAACAAAAGCTTGTTAATTTGGTATTTTATATGTATCTCATAGATAGATACTTGCAGCAAATTCCTTTCTTGTCCAACTATAGTTGTAGCTGTTTATACTATACTTTTAACTTTAATACAAAAAAAAAATATAATTTCTAAACGATTGGTTATAGCCACAACAAAACAAATTAACCACAAAATTCCTTAGACTGCCACGAGCGTTGACCATAAAATTTCAAATTTTTTACGTTCTATATTAATATTGAAATGATAAATAAACAAAATTGGCACAAAAAACGCAATAATTTCGAAAATTTTTAGTTTATTTGAATAATGTACATTCATAAATATTTGTTTCGGCCTAATTTTTTCTTATAAAAAACACTATTAGTTTGTATATAAGTACATACAAACATATGAGGGAGCAACTATGTACATATAAGCTATTAAAATGCCTGCATAATTTATTTATTTATGACCTGGCGTTAAAAATAACAGCGCACAAAATATATTTTGCATACAACACAGCAAAGAAACTTAAACAATTAATTTTTTTTTGGTTATTTATAAACAAAAGACACGACAAATATACATATATATATGAAAAAATAAAAACAAAAGCAGCAAATAACAGAAATGATAATTGGCCCATTTGACATGCGGCATATTTAACAAAAAAAAAAAAAATAATATATATATATATATATATAAAATAAGACTGTAAGCGTTTTTTCTTCTTTTTGTTGTTGTTGAAAAATATTTTCATGTCAATTGTATTCTTATTGTTATTGTTGTTTAATATTGTTGGCAGCGTGTAAAGCAAAATGACAAGACAAAAATATATAAATAAATATAAAATATTTATACGAGTAAATACAAGATAAACCAGAGTACGCAAATGAAATCAAAATTAATGAATACATTTTTTTAAAATAATTTTTGCCGTGCTGTGAATTGCCAAATTGTCTACTGACTTGACTGTGCGAAAATGAAAAGCATCAAATGTACATATGTGTATGTACATACATACAAACGTAAAAAAAAAGAAGAAATATTTGTGAAATTTTTTTTTTTGTTGATCGTGCAAAGAATTTCCAATTTATTTTGCAAACAGATCAACATTTTATAAATAAATTCTTTGCACATGCCAGTAAATCAAGATTCTTCAATTCATACAAAATTTGTATAATATGAAAAAGATAGAGTTTATTATTAACCAATATCTATATATTTATTTATTTAAGATTTGGTAATGTTTTCACCAGCTTGTAAATTATTGTTTTTAAACGTAAAATTAATATTTAAGAGTAACACAATTATATGTACATCAATATAAAAGTATAAACAAAATATTTTCTGAAAATTCTTGAATATGTATGCATACGTACTATGTATTCAGCTGCGTTTTTGTTGCATTAAATGCCAAAATGAAAAGAAAAATAAAGATCTAGAAAAATATTTTCGTAGAAATTTTTACTCGTTTCCTTCTGGCAATTTTGTTGTTGCTGTGAAATTGCTAAGAAATATTTTTACTTATTTTTTTTTGTCAGACTTTACCCATGGTCGAATTCCCAGCAAAGAGTAACGCTTGCTTCCAGCTAACTCTTAATGTATACAATGTGTCTATTTGTATGTATGTATGTATGAGAAACGTATGATTAAAGTCCCAGGCAGTTGTTATATGGTCGACCTTATGCGAGGAATGCGCCCCCAGCTCAACGTTAAAGCGTTCGTCATATTTATGTTTGGAACTTCCCTTTTAGAGCGCATTATTACAACAAGCATATTCTATCAGATACATATACAAGTATCTAGTATGTACATATGTACATCTTATAGCAAAATTTTGCTGTCTGATTCTTTGACGTCGTCGTCGTCATTTCACATTTCGCATTCACGTTTTTCAGTCAGATTTTTCGCCTTATTATTATTTCAATATGCAATATACTATGTACATACATATGTACATGCATACTCGATGTACGTACATGTTTTTTTGTATGTATTGAGTATTTGCGTATGTGCACATGCGCGTTGCTTGTTGCTCACTGCTTACTGCTCACTGCTTGCTGCTGCTCAGTCGCTTGGTTGCTCTGGTATGTGAAGGTCGCAACAGTTGTTTTGTTAATGACAGACTAAACACAATAATAACAACAACAGCAACGATAATGGCAACTAGTAGTATGAATGTTCAGGGTAGAGACTAAGGAGCTTGCAATTTTAGGTGCACACGATCTAGGGTATTTTTTTTATTATTATTATTTTTGCATTCCTCTGTAGTCTTTACTTGATTGCTTAGAAACGAGCCTGATAATATCTCACATTTCATGGCATATTTTCCACTTAAATAATTCTGAGAATCATCTTAATGTCAAGTCAAAACAAAAAAAAAAAAACTGCATAGATGAACTATTTAGAGCTAATACGTTTAAAGCTAATTTTTCACTTGTTTTTTTTTATTATTATTATTTTGTTGCTTCATTTTGATCTTGAGGTTGTCAAGGTTTCTTTGCCTTACATTTGTTTTTATAGAGCATACGTAAGTTATAATATATGTATGTACTTACATACATACATATGTGTAGTATTTAGCAGGAATTTTTGTGTGAAATACTTATGAATGTAGATATATATCTTTTGTATATCTTGCCTTGGCGTGTTCCATGTGGGCGTCTTGAACGACACACAAAATAAATATATTTCCGAGTTGTCGTGTCGAATTTAAAGCTTTATAATGCGCATACCACGAATTTTTGTTGACGTACCGAATACCGTTTTGCCATATTTTTTCTAAAAACAAACACTAACAAAAATAAAAAAAATGAAATATGTACAACATTTTTGAAGCCAATTTTTGGATGTTTATTACGAAAAAAAATATATAAAAATAATAATATGTAATACTAAGAAATATAGATAAATACTCGTATGTAGTGATTTATTACGTATGTATGTACACGAAGAGATATTCGCCTATTAACATACTAGCTGAATATATGAGGGCACTCACAGATACATTTACTTATGTATTTCAATGTACATACCAATCCAAAGACGTCAAACGTTCATCGATCAATAGATGAAAATGATGAAGGCATGAAAGTTCGCCTTCTCTACATTCTGATACAAATGTATATTTGCGCCCGCATAACTTTAGTATTAGTAGCCTAAGGTTAACATACCCTATAAAGAATATAATATCTTAGTTCAAATATGGAAAAAAATTATGGAAAATTCATCTACTTAAATGAAATAAAGTTTATCAGGGAATTTCAAAGTCGATCAAAATTTGTATGTTGTTCAAGTTTTCTGGGTTATTCTCATAAATCTCTATATATGTATGTATCTGTTGCCATTTGTTCTCTGCAAGCTTTTGGAATTTCAAACAGTGCCTGCTGAAAGTAAACAAGCGCTTTTCCTAACACACAACAACAACAAAAAAATGCCCATCAACAAGTCATAAAATATCATAAATTTCAATTTGAGTTTATTTTCAAGAGACAGAGAGTGAGAGAGGAGATGTTGGGGTAGCGGAATCTCCAAGTGGGAGCTTTTGTTCGTTTTTTTTTTGTAAATTTATACATACATATGTTTATTTGATGTCTCTAGGCATATGTGTGTATGCTCATATGTAGATTGTGTGTATTATTGTTTGTATAAATTCTATTAATTTTTTAATAGTTAATTTGTATGCAGTTGGCATTGCGCATGGCGCAAAAAATTTATTTCAATTGTTCACTTTGGAATTTATGGTAGACATTTTGTGATTTCGAAATGAGCACTAAACGATCCACCGAAAACAACAGTTTTCTGTTTTTTTGGATCTAGTCTTTTGGGGGCTATTTACAAGACTTTAAAAGTGGGTCTCATTCATGTAGTTCCCAGGCGGCGTCACTGTGACTAATGTCATCTAGCCCACGCCATTAACATAAAATGGCCCCAGAAAGCTTCAAAATACTTTTGGTTGAGGTCGAACACTACCACTACCCACAAATATTTTACTAACCGATCTCAACGCTGTAATTGACACCCACTTATAAAAAACAGAAGAAAGAAGAAGAAGAAGAAACTATGATATTAAAAAAAAACACAATAAAGAAAGGCATAAAAATATTTATTTCATTATTGACGTTAAAATTCTCTCTTTTGGATAAGTATATATGTATATATACATATGTATGTAAGTTGTATGTGTGTTAAAGATTGTGAAATACCTTCTTAGATAAGAACCAGCTAGAATATGACTTTGGCTTATCTTGAAATACTGTCTGGTAACATGAAAACAATAAAAACAAATGAAGAAAATGAGAAAAATAAAAAATGGAAAAAACTTTGACGCATGCGCAGTTCACTGACTTGGGACTGTGAAATTATTTTAAATATTCCAGCTTATAAAATCAATTTGATAAGTTTAAAGCATTTCCTTTCAACGCTTCGGGATAATTATGAAAACTGCACCGGAAGGAAGTTAAAAGTGTGAGATGGGGACTTACATACATACATAAAGTAATAGACACAGGAAATGCAGTTAATACGAGTACGAGTATCTTGATAATTTGCTACTCAATCATGCAACATTATATGAACGACACAATGTGAACGACACTTGAAACAAGTTTACAAAAAAAAAAAAAAATAAAAATCATAACGCAAAATACCATAAAACAAAAACAGAAAGACAAAAACAACAACAACATAACAACGATAGCGACAACAACTCTACTTTCAGTAGAAGCGATAAGATAAAAAAAAACGACGTACGACCTTTATAGCTTAATTTGATTAAGCACTGAAATATTTTTACTGTGTGACTGTCTGATAAGAGCTCTATATACAACACAAACAACTAACTAACTAACTAACTAACTTACTTACTATCAAGTCAACAACAACCAGTTTAAATTGTGATATTATGATCATTATTATTTATTTATTTTTAATTTAATTAAATTTAAACAATAACTCCTATATTTTTTATTTCTAAAATAGGTTTGTCTATTTTTGTTTATATTTTTCTATGAATAATCCAATGATAATTATTATTCTTATTGAAATAAAATATTTATAAATATAAATTTTTTGATTAGATTGTGTTATGTTGTTTAATAAAAAATTCATATTAATCAAGTTGGTTTTGTGGGCCGTTTATACTAGGTTCTTAGATCATAAGTAATCATTAAAACTTTATAATATTTAATATTTATATTCAATATTATGTATAAACAATTAACTCTGAGAATAATACAAATAATTTGTTTATTTACTTGTACTTATATGTACGTACATAGGTATGTCAAGGTGATGTTCGATTGCCTTATATAAATTGGCTTTAATATACATATATATACATATACCTATCGTGTGATTTTGTTTTTGCATAAAAAATTTGTGTTTTGAGTTGAGGCCAAGTGGGCCAAGCGATTGGCGCATAAGTTTAATATATGTATGTATGTAGATATTTGTATTTTTATAACTATATAAACCGGAAATTGTTGTCTTTGTCGCATTCTAAATAATATAAGAGCGTATATTTATTATCCGAGTTCCGTTAAAAACAAAACAAGCGTAAAAAACAACAAAAACAAAAAAAAAATAGAGTAAACAATTAGAGCAAAAACTTGACTTGAGAGACTACGTGATTTTGGTTTTTGAGGCTCGGACGCAATAAATGATAATAACTTGCGTATATTTCCCTTCAAAATAAAAAAAAAAAACCCCTTTTTAAGTGGAAATGAAGATTTATGGAATTTGTTTGAGAACCGGCTTAAACTATGTATGTATGTGATATATACATTGATTGAATTTGAATTGCTAAATGTTATTGGATCGCTCAATGAATGGACTCAAATTGAAATTCTACATCTTCTATTGAATTAATGATTGACTATTAAAATGTTGATGATGAAAGAAAACAGAAAACAAAATTTGGAATTTGGAATTTATCTTTAATTTGTTTTTTTTTTTTATATACCCTCGCTAGAAGGTAATTTAATTTTCTGTTGAAATGTGTAACGTATCGAAGGAAGCATCACAGTGTATATGTATATTCTTGATCAGGACGACGAACTCAAGCGATCTAGTCAATATCCGTCTATCCGTTTGTTTAATTGCAAACTAGTCTCAATTTTTGCGCTAGAGCTATGAAACTTGGTACAGATACGCTTGGATACGCTGAAACCGGCTTAATCGCACCACTATATCATATAGCTGCCATAGGAACGATCAGCCCAAAGGCAGTCGCTGTATGGAAAACTATTTGTTTTCAAAGCGATTTTAACCAAACTCAGCAGATTCGAGTTTAAGATATATATCATATAACTTTCATAGGAACAATCGGTCGAAAACGCTAAGCAAGGGTATTATAGCTTCGGTTGACTATAGATAGCCGCTTTTAGTTGTTTTTTCTTTATTTTTTATCACAAGGTTGCTGAAAACAAAAGGAATGTTTAGCTTGAGAAAAGCATATTTAAAATATTTTGATATTTATACCTAAAAATATATCTAAGCTCATCTACGTATGTGTGTATACAATATATAGTAGTATATAAAGAAACAAACATACGTATAAAAAGATTCCACATGCGAATAACATTTTAAAGAACAATAATTAGCATAAAACGTGTCGTAAACAGTTAAATAATATTGTTTATACAAATGTATTTATGCTGTTTTTTTATTATTTTTTTTGTTACCTGATCAATGTGTATCTATATCTATTTATATCTGTATCTGCATATACAGACAGGTATATATGTACATAATAATATATAAATTTATTTATGTATGTAGTTGTCTGTCTGTATCTGTGTGTGTGTGCATTTCATTTAAGTGCTGCCTAATGACAAACTTCGAAGTTGTTGTCGTTGGCGTCACCATCAATGACCACTAATATATTGTTGTTGTTGGTTGTCGTCGCTATTGTGACAACGAAATTCATGCTGAAATATTTTGTTGGCCTAAAACTTGTTTTTTGGGGCCTTTTTTTTATTTTTTTATTATTATTATTAAAGCGCGAATTTATTACAGCAGCGTCGTCAAGCCATAAATATTTTGTTTACAATTATTTAATTTATGCACATTTCTTGATCGCTTTTACAGTCTGCATATATATATATATATATATATATATATATATACAATACAAGATAAAATGCCACGTTTAATGTGGGTTGTGGCCAGTTAACCATTTATTCAGTTGACAAGCAGCCAGTTAGTTAAGCCAACTGGTCAGTTGCTTGTTAGTTAGAGATACTTTTGTTGTGTTAAAGAAGCCCTATTACGTGCATCACATAGGCCAATCTCTCTTTCTCTCTCTCTGTCTCCACCCACCCACATATCTTTGGGTCTATATGTTCATTGATTTTTTTTTTCAATTTTCTACTTGAGGGTCTTACTGAGGTCAAAGTGTCCAACTTGATGAGCACTAATGGAAAACCATAAAAAAAAGAAGAAAAAAAATTTTTTTTTATGCGATTTTCTTATTTCAACTGATTAAACCCAACGAACATTTATTATATTATATTGCCAGCTGCAAATGATTGCCACACTTGACACCTGTGTCAACTTCCGCGTGAATTGAAATTATCGTCAGGAATTGAAATTGAAATATGTACTTTAAATAAACAATAAATGATATATGTACATACATATGTATATATTCATAAGAAAGAAAAATTTAACTCTGATACTGATAGTATTAAAAAACTTAAAAAACAATACTTTTAACAACGAAAAACTGACTAGTTTCATAACTCAAGTATCTATGTACATATATATTTTTGATATTTTGATGTGTCAGTTGAATCGTTTCATTATGTTTATTTACACAATAAATTTGAATGCAAATAAACAAAGGCACAATTGTTAATGCAATTCAAGCAACAGATATCAATATGGTGGTGCCATCGTCGTCGCCTAACGTGAAAAACAACAAAACACAAAAAACTTGTCAATTTTCAAAAAATAAAATTATAAACTTCTCTCCCCTAACCGTTAAGATACATGGTTATATACTCTTGAACTAAGTTGTCATGATTGTCATGTTCTATTTGAATGCTGACTTTGTTGTTGATTGTCAGATCATTTTGTATGTCAAATGTACATACATATAAAACTCGGACTTGAACTGAGATTGGGACATGTCTTTAGTCACATTTTGTATATCATTTTATTTATTTTTCGATTTTCAACAGCTGCACTTTTTATTTAAAACACACATGCAATAATATATTGTGCACTGATTTAATGTGTGCCATTTTTTTCAGTCTATTTCATGATTTTTATATATTTTATCTAAACAATATAATTTTTTTATGGTGCAGTTCAAGTGGTATGAGTTATACATACTACTACTTCTGCTAAGCAAATCAAAAAATCAAATTCTAGAAAAACACTTTTTTTTCGAGATTGCTTATCGCTTAAAAAAAAATAAAAGAAAAAAATCAAATATTAAACTTAAGCAATCGTTTGCTTGCCTGATTAAGAGCACGTCGTCCCCCAAATCCACACATTACAAATACCTAATAAATAGTTGTCAATTGGAGCCTGAATTTAGCCAAGATGTATTATTTGGATGTTGAAATGACTGAACTAATCAAATCAAATAAATATTTCCCTCAATTTGTTGAACAAAAAAAATTTGTTGAAATTGAATAAGCTTGATCAGCAAATGACAGTTGATATGATACAAGTTGGGCAATTTCTATAAAATTTGCTTATTTACTTATTTATATATTTATTTTTGTTCCATTTGTTTACATTTAAATAAAATTATTGCATTAGTCATTGTTTCTATTTGAATTTCTTTTTCTACTTTTTCAATATCATACAACTTAAAGTTAAAAATAAATACTTTCGCGAGAAAAACGTAATCTTTGGCTTGTTAATTCTTTGAAAAAAAATTCCCATTCAATGCGCAACTATCAAAAAGTTGAGACATGATTAAATACTCAAGAAAATTATTATGTACTAATAGTAATACATATATCGAACAAATATTTATTATATTCTGATAAAACGCATATAATGCGTATGTACATATTTCATTATCTTGTCGGTTCAGACTTTTTGCGCTGTTTTAATGCCCGCGCGAATTCCATAGCAATGATTTATTGACAAATTATAGTACAAATATGCCAGACTTAAAGAAAATATAAAAATATCTAACAATGCAAACATATTATTTTTGTTTGAATTGAGTTGAAGTACATTATCAATGTGTTTATACCTCTTCGAGCAATTAATTTATGAAGATTAGTAATTATCATTGGAATGTGAAAATGTTATTGTTGTTATTGTCTCAGCGCTGATATTGAAATTGAATTTCACAAGCAAATAAATGTACAAAAAAAAACAATTCTGAAGTAAAAAGTTCAGCCGCAGCGACGACGACAACAACGTCATCATCATTAGCTCTTTTACCGCAGCGGGAAAATGCGACCTCGATAAGATTAGAAGGCATATGGCAAATAACATATCGTACAAATATATATATAATACATATACATAGTATTTTAGAGGTATGTAGCATGTTGTATAGCAACAATATACTGCTAGACATTCCATTAAGCAAGTGCTGCATGATGGTAAATATTTGTGAGTCTAAGAAATTTTTGCCCACTTTTAACCAAGAAAAAATGCACACAGGAAATACCAGACAAAGCTGTCGCTAATCTTATCGTATGGGCCAAGAGAAACGCTTCCAATTAACTGGCGTGGGAACACTGTTGAAACACATCAGATCGTAAACAGGTTACGATACATCTAAGATATGGCTTTACAAAATGAAACAAAACAAAATATAAAAAAAAATATTTATTTTTAAAAAACAGAAACAAAATCTTCTCAACGGAAATTCATTAGCGATTTGTTGTCTATATGCAAACAAGCTGATAAGCTAGACACAAGCCAACAATCTGGCTAAAAGTCTAAAAACTTTTGCTAATTTTGGTTCTCTCTTCTTTTTTTTACAGCTACACAAAGCCACAATCTTTTGAGGACTGTGTGGGCGATGAGTTGCCCGTGGGCTGGGAGGAGGCATATGACCCGAATATTGGACGCTATTATATCAACCACATTGCTCAGAGCACACAGCTCGAGGATCCGCGACAGGAGTGGAAAAGCGTACAAGAGCAAATGCTGAGCGACTATTTGTCAGCGGCCCAGGATCAGCTCGAAAACAAACGCGAGATGTACGATGTCAAACAGCAGCGTTTACTCCTTGCACAGGAGGAATACAATCACCTACACAAACTGGCGGCCAGTCGCAGCAGCTGTAAGTTGACTATTCTCTATTTTTATGTATTTGAAATTATGTATGCTAATCTATTGTGGATTTCGCATTCCTTTTCAGTATGCTCATCGTCTAGCTCCATGAGCCGACATGATCCAGAACTGTTGCGTGCCGATCTGATGCTGGCACGGGAACGTGTCCGTCAACTAAAACAAGAGTTAAATCACATTACAAATGATATATCGTACACGGAGCGGGGCATGAATACACTTTACTCGGTGGGCGAGAAAATCAATGCGCGACAGAATGGTTGTTATGATATTGCAGAAGTTCAGGCGATACGGGAGGAAATGCTTAAGGTACACAAGTCCTTAGTTTCTGGTGAAAAGGTGCGCGAGGAGCTGATGCGTAGTCTAGTGCAGATCAAGAACGAGCTGAGCCGTCAACAGATTAATGAGGAGAACGCTGACCTGCAATCGCCTTTTGATCGCGTCTGCGTGGCCAGTCAGACGGATCTATGCGGTCCTGGTGATCATTTCAATGGTGGCGCACGGTTTGCTGAAATG
Organism: Dettopsomyia nigrovittata; assembly: GCA_037040065.1. Lineage (NCBI taxonomy): Eukaryota > Metazoa > Arthropoda > Insecta > Diptera > Drosophilidae > Dettopsomyia > Dettopsomyia nigrovittata. Next base: position 59,106 of record JBANCX010000002.1, read on the forward strand.
GCCAAGACAAAGCTACAGTATGCGGAATGGCGGAAACATATAAAGAAGCTACAACAACAGCTTGCCGATCATGTGGAGCGTATTGAGCCTGGTCAGCTGGAGTCAGACAAGGATCGCATACTCTTGATACAAGAGAAAGAGAAGCTGCTTAATGACTTGAATAGCATTTCATTAAAATCGCGCACGCCGGAGGAGAAGCAAGTCATACAACAAACTCGCGTCAAGCTCCAAGAAGACCTGAAAGAGGCCTATGAAGCGACAAACACCTGTATTGCCAACCGTCTGCGCTTCCATGAGGAGAAACAGCTGTTGTTGGACAAGCTGCAAGAAGCCCTTAAGTCCACAAAGTTGCTGGAGGAACGCCTTAAGTCATTTTCTTCAGAGAGCACCTTCTCCATTAGTAGTGGCAGCAGCCTAGGCTCCTTGTCTACTGCAAGCAGCAAGAGTGCCCTCAGCTTTACGGACATTTACATAGATCCATTCGCCGTGGACTCACCCATTGATGTGGTGGATCTGCAGAGGCGCTCGCAACGTCTATTCCAGCAGCATCAGCGCATGCCACCAGTGCATCCAGCTTTACAGCAGCAGCAACAACCACAGCCACAGCCATCATCGGAGGTCTCACTGTCGCCCCGCAGCAGCTTGTCCATGGAAACGCCACCCGCCTCACCCATGAAATATAACGCAAATGTCGAACAGGCACAACAGCTAAAGGAAGAGCCCACCTATGCCAATGCACTACCCACGATACCAGCGCCGCCCGCCTATACAGCTCCACCAGCTGGCATACCTGTGGGCGGTGTACGAGCTCATCCTTATGATTTGGACTCCACAGTGCTCGACTGCATGATGCTGGAGGCGAAACTGCAAAAGCTTAACATGAGCTCACCGCTCAATTTGAATGCGCCACTGTCACCTATCTCAGAGAAGCCTTCGCTACTAGATCTGCCGCAAGAGATGCTAAGTCGCTCTTCATCCACTTCAAATACGCGATCGGTTTCGGCAGCTGTAAGCAATGAGTCTGTAGCTGGTGATTCCGGAGTGTTTGAGGCGTCTCGTGCACATCTACCACGCAAGGAACTTGCCCAAGTTCAAATCGGTCTAAAGTACCTAAAAGCGGAAGGTGTGTTAGTTGTGTCTCTGGAACGTGCTAACAATTTGTCAGCGCTTTGGACTGCCACCACGGATAACTCGCAAGTGTAGGTGTTCTTAAAAACCCGTAGAAACGAAAAATTGTTGCTAATTTTATATTTTTCATTTTATCATTCTAGTTATCTGCGTGCCGCTTTGTTACCCAATTCGTTGACCTCAATACGCACCAAGGCGTTGGGCGACTTTCAGAAGCCCGTGTTTAACGACACTTTTGCAGTTCCCATTTCTCTGGATAAATTGTTGAGCAAGAGCCTGCAAGTAACTGTGGTCAGCATGACCGGACAAAAGGAGGAGATAATTGTAAGTATAAATCTGTCTCTTTGACATAATTATGTTTTAACCGAAAGTTGAAATTGATTTTCAGGGCACTGTGCAGATCAGCATGGCTGAATTTAATCCAGAAGACTCAACGCTAAAATGGTACAATGTGCTTAGCTCTAAGTTCATACCAAGCTTTGAATCACTGGATATGCCTTCTACGAGCGCTGCAGCTGCAGCTGCCGCTGTTGCGGCCACCAATAACATAAGAGAGGAATCTTCAGATGAATCAACCATAACTTCATCTCAAACTTCAACTCTGACACGCAATCAGGCGCCGCCATTAGAGTTGCAGGCGCAGATTGCTGAGGAGGAGCTGCCTGAACATGTTCGTCTGAATGAGGAGCAGCAATGCAGCGACGATGACGAAGACGATGATGATGATGAAGAAGATGAGCAACAGCTAGTTAGCACTATTGGTCTGACGCAATGTAAGTATACAAACTATAGATCAATTGATAATGAAATATGAGAATATATTTATTGTAATCTTTAGCAAGCTGCATGTTGGATGCATACCTCGAGAATATGAAACAGGAGTACGCTGATAAGGAAACCAACACAGATTGCGCTTATCCTGATAAACTGCGCAATCAATCGCAACTACTAGACGATAGGCCCGTAAAGCGTTCGCAAACCTTTACACCATCGGCGGCAGTAAGTAAGAATCGTTACAATTGCCGCTTAAATCGTAGTGACTCCGACTCTGCCATGCACTTCGGCGTCACCCCGAATACTTTCCGTCGTGGCGCTGTGGAACGGCGTTCGCTGCGTTTCTATCCCAAGGCAACCAAATCAACAAGTAAGTAAAAGCTACAAAACTGTGGTGATCTTCTTTCCAGCTGTTATCTAACTATATATAATCTTTTAGAACTGCACCATACTCAAATACCACGCACTAGTTTGGATCTGGAACTGGATCTGCAAGCGCAACATAGCAAGCTTTTCTTCCTCAACGATCAAATATCGAAGTTGCGGAACCTTAAGGAAGTGTAAGTTTTATTTTGTGCTTCTAATAATGCATTATTATTAATTATTTATTTATGATTATTTTATTTATAGACTTGAAAAGGCCTGCGAAAACAAGGATCCACTTATTGCTGCCTGGGCCATTGAGAATGAGGAGTTTCAGCGTTTGGTAGCACGCGCTGATCCCGCTAAGTGTCCTGAAGAACGCCAGCTGCAGAAGTTACTAATGAAGACCGCCAAAGAAATACACAAGCTTCGCAAAACCAAGGTGCCCAAAGGCTGTCCAGATTTGGTGTCATTCAAGTGAGTAAATCGATTGCTGTAAATTCCTAATCCAAATCCTAATATTGTTTATTTATTTAGAGAGAAAATTTCGTTTTTTACGCGCAAGGGACTTTCAGTGCCTGAGCTACCCAGCGAATTCATGCTGCCTGATAATATGCAACCTTATCCAACCTTAGAGGAGGAAGAAGAGGACGATGATGATGATGATAAGGATGAGGATGATGATGATGATGAGGAGGATAACGCAGCCGAGACAGCCATTGCCATTAATACAGCTCTGGTGGCCAGCAGCAATAGGAATAAGAATCTCAGTGACCATCACCATCGAGCAACAGTAGCTGCGGTATCTAAACAACCTGCCACAGCCCCAAGCCCAACTACCGCCCCAGCCACAGAATTAGGCCCAGCACAAGCACAAACCCCAACCGCAGCCTCAGCTCAAGTTCCGGCTTCGGTTTCAGAGCCTGTAGAATCGCCACAAGCTAACGACACGACAGAACAGCAACGTTACGACTATGTCGTCGATCGCAACTATGGCGTGCAGGTGTAGTCTATGTTCCACTGGCAACGCCTTCCCACCTATGCTGTACATTATTGTAATTATTATATTTTGGTATTTATTTTCATTAAGCAAAAAGTATTTATGTGTATAAAAGAGAAACTAGATGAAACTGATGTAACAAAAAATCTGTGCCTTATAGAGAAAGAGTTGAAGCTACCAACAACAGCAAGAACAGCAAAACAAAAAGAAGAAAGAAAAAATATTTTTTAAATATATATATTTTAGATATATGTATACTTAGCCTTAGAAAGTAAGTAGGATAAACAATATACATATGTATAAATCAGTCAGTTTATACTAATTGACTCCACAACTGTGGAACCCACTGCAATCCCAATTCTTTTGCACTGAACTCCCGCCCTATGATACATACTACTTGTAAACGCGCACATTGCGCATATAAAACTGACAAATTCATATTGAAACCAACTGTATTTTTAAGACTTGAGCAAATTATACGAATGTAGAGAATTAATTTTTATATTGACACATATTCATATATATATATATATATATATATACTTTTAGTAATAAGCTCCTTATCTAGTATAGTAAAAACTTAGTTAAAAGAACAAAAAAACAAAAAAAAAAAAAACAGGAAAAAATACTAAATGAAAAAAAATATTTATTTTTTATTGATGAAATGAGTAATAATTGTTACTCTAATATATTATTAGTTTAATTAGCTTGCGTTTTTGTTAAGCTCAAAACAAAAATTCTCTATTATTTTTTTTTATAAAAAAAAACCTAATAATAAAATAAAATATAAAAATTACACGAAAAGTGCATAAACTATAATAATGAAAAAGATGCTCCAAAAACAAAAGAAAAATCTGTTAGACGAGCCTGTTAAAATTGTTAAACTATTGTCCTGCAGCTATGAATTTGAATAAATCAAAACAAAACATTTATAAACTATTAAGTTATAACTTTAGTTTAGATTTAATTTAATTTTTTTTTTTTTGCTTTCTCAGCTCTTTGTAAGCATTGCTGTTGTCGTGTTAATACTAACTATGTCCCGCCCCTATCCAAAACTCAGTAAATACTAGTAATAACAGAAAGAGAGCCACACATATTTTTATATATACCACTTATATGGTAGGAATTTAGATATAGTAAATTATATAAATCAGAATATGAATGTATATTGTAATTGTGCAATAAACAACAAAAATTATTCTACTGATATAAATGAAATACATTTGTTTATATTTTTTTTTTACATTATTAAATAGGAAAATCTTTGAATCTAAAATTTATTGTTAGGAAACCTGTATAGGAATGGTTGTTTTTAGAATGTAGAGTATAAATGGGTGACATGACATGACATAGCTTTCAAAGACATAACACTCAATTAGATTTATCACAAGTTGTGCTTAAAATAATCCCAAAAATATATATATTATATGTATATTATTGTACATAACCCGTATTTTAATATTTTGTGCCCGTCTATAAGTAGGCAACACATTTTAACGGACAACTTTCTATTAATAACCAGTATTTTGCGTTCGCGTAGAAGTAGGGAACAGTTTTAATAAACATCGGATTGCAAAAGCGCCATCTGTCGACAAATGAGTGAACATGCAAATTGCATGCTGCCTGAAAGTATGCTACACTCGCTAAAATAAACAAGAATAAATATGTATATTGTACATATATAATTAAACAAAAGTTCAAATTATGACAAAAATTGAATTTTATTTATAAAAATACTTTTAGTTAGATTTTTGTTGTATTTTATCATAAACTTTATTCACATAAAAAATAAATAATTATTACATTTCGACAATTTGAGTTATATATCGCCAGTAACTCGAACTCCATTCGCTTCGATAAAAAACCATGTTGCGTATTCATTACCATAATGCTTATGCCTTAAAGTGCGTATTTACAAGATGTTGCAAGAGAGCCTAATAAGATGATTGGCTGGTTGTCCGTCTGGGAGGATCAAGGATTGGTAGTGCTGGTGTTTGGTGTGTTGGAGGTGTGCATATGCTCGTTCATATGTTTTATTTTTTTTTTTTTAGGGAAATGCTGTTTGAACTGGCTCAGAAGACGGAGATTGTGGTGCTTGGTGGTTGGTGCAATTGGTGCTCAAAAGGCGCCATTGTAGTGCAGATTTTGTGATGCAAATTGCGGGATGCCATGGTTGAGAGCTAAAACTTTACTAATTACTTTTAATTCATCAAGATTTCTTAAACTATTAAATTGATTTATTAAATTGCTATGATTAATTATTCTATGATTTGGATTACCTGAACTCACGCTGGCTGTACCAGATGTTGTGTCTGTTGTAGACTTTGGCTGTTGCTGTAACAGTTGCTGCTGCTGCTGTTGCTGCTGAAGATATTGTTGCGCATTCTGCTGCAATTGGTTGCTAATGTGAGGAGTTAAATGCTGTCGATAGAAATTTTGGTTCTCCAGATCATTCTGTTGGCTAACAATAGTCGTTGCAAATGAGCTGCTGGGCTGTATCTCAATATTGGGACTATTCAGACCAAAGTTACCAGTGCCGGACTCCTGACGAAAAAGGCGTGCTCGATGTTGTTGCTGCTGCTGTTGCTGCTGCTGTTGCTGTTGCTGGTAGAGAGCATTACTAACATAGCTGGGTAGCAACAGTTGCTGCTGTTGCTGAAACTGTTGGTAATTATTTTGAGGTAGGGCTTGCGACAGGGACGCCTCCGCAGGCGCAAAGTTGAATTGATTTGAGGCTTGTATCTGTAAGTGATTGTTATTATTGTTGTTGTTGTTGTTGCTGGCAGCTATGCTATTGGGGTTTTGTTCCGCTGCTGTTTTTTGCAGATTTTGTTGCAAATTTTGGAAAATTTGTTGCACTGCATTCGATGGTGTTGGCAATTTCTGATAGTTGTTGTTGTTGTTGCCGTGGAGGGCAAATTTATGAGCCGCAACGGCATCTCGTAGCGGCAATTGCTGCTCAATTGGATATGTGGGATAGATAATAGTCTTGGTGTGTGTGCTGGGTATAAATTCCACCGAAGGTCTAATGGAGTAACCCGGAGATGGCGGCTGCAACGTTTGTATTGCCTCCAGTGATGCATGTTGTAGATGCTGTTGTTGTTGTTGCTGCGGCTGTTGCTGCTGCAATGGTTGCAATGTGCTTGATTGCGCAATTGGCGTACCTTGGAATCGACTCTGACTCTGTTCCTCTAGCAGCTTCAATTGCCGCAAGATCAACGCCTGCTGCTGTTGCGCTTGCAACTTCAGTTGATAGATTTGCTGTTCCAGTGCACGCTGACGTTCAATAATATAATTATTGACAATGGGCAAGACTGGAGCATTGGTCAGCGGCTCCTAGTATATAAGATAATTGAGCAAGAGATTAGAGCGGTTTCATTTAATCAATTGGTGGCTTACCTTGATGTAATTGTTGGCTATGGTGCTGCTACTGCTGCTTAGCAATGCGGGTGTTGTTGAAAATCCAGCATTGTTGGAGCTACTACTAGTGGCGGTGGTGGTAGTGGTCGTGCTAGCTGGGCTTTGCGTTGTTAATGGCGCTGCTGGTAGCTCCGATTCCAATACATTCAGCTTGGTAATTGTCGGTCCAATATGGGGCACTGGCAATACAAGCTGCTGCTGCTGCAGCTGCTGTTGATGCTGATGCTGAAAACTGTGCAATGGTCGAAACTTTTGGGCTGTGCCTCGTTCATCAAGATCCACGGTGAAGGCAGTGACCAGCGGTGCCTCCTGTATGCGTATGTCTTGCTTATCCACTAGCTCGATGTTCTCACCGTCCTCATTGTGCGTTGGCCGGGGCGTAGTCGTTGTTGTGGTTGTCGTTGTGGTTGTGGTGCGCCGTCTGGTGGTGCGTGGTCGTGCAGTTGTTGTGGTTGATGGCATGGTTGCTGGTGTAGTCGTTTCCTTACGCACATTGCGTATCTCGAACTTGATCTCATCGCTACTATCATGCGCGATCTCATTGCTGCCCACTGAGCTGTCTACGCTGCGGGTGAGTTGCCGCGTATCCGGTCCAGCTTCAGCCTCCGACTTAGACTCAATAGAGAGTGGTGAAATAGCATTGCTTTGCTTACGCAATGTTGTCTTTTTCCACAGCTTTGAGCGATCGATGAATGAGGACAACAACTGCTCCTGGGTATTCCGTTCATCAAATGTGGCTGTATAGAACTGCACCGTGGGCACCACAACATCAGCGGAGTTGGTGCTCTCCTCCAGAATTTCCTCACGATCGCGAGGTGATGCCACTGTGCTTGTAGTTATGATCTCACTCTGACCTAATGGCGCCGGCGTAGTCAAATCTTCACCTTCGGCTATGCTTGCGGATGTAGCATCCTCCCGCTCCAGCTTGTCTATGGCACGCAACAACGCTTGCCGCACCGAATAATCCAGCTTTTGTATTGCTTCCCGTGGTATAATCTCATTGCTTTCGGTGCTAGCGCTTGCAGTCTCTGCCGTCGCCTCATCCTCTGCCTGAGCGCCGCTGGCACTTGTCAATTGGAGCATGAGCGCGGCCAGTAGCAATGCCACCATCAATGCCCAAGGCAACGTGTTGAAATGTCTCTGTTAAAGTAAAAGAGGCAAACAGTTGGAGTTACATTACTTCCCAAAACAGTGTTTGTATTATAATTACTCAAATCAACATTAGGGCTAAAGTACATATATGTCTGTAATGCTGCTGCTAGCTAATCCATTTATTTGATGGCTTAATAAGCTTGGGTTCCTCCCCATGACACCTATCATATGATTTTTTATTTGGATACGGCACGGAAGAGCGCACAATTTAAGCCTCATTTGATATAATGGCAACAGATGCTTATCTACGTTAGTTTGTTGTTAACCTTGAAAGACCGTGAATGGAGCAAGAGTTACAGTACCTTCCACAACATATAAATTACTCATTTAAAAGATAGTATTTATATGAAAGTGTTATTATCTAGTAATTTTCTATAATTATTTTAATAGAGTTGTTCTAAAACAACTAACTTGAAATGAAAGTAAACTTTCTAAAGAATATAAGTAAAGGAATTGGTATTTACCAACATAAATTTATAATTTTAAAGTATTAATAAATAAAATTTATTTATTAAACTACTGGTGAAATCCAAACTGTCGATAAACAAAGACAGGATCTGTATCAATGATATCAATGCAGCTTTCATTATTGTTATTTTATTTATGGTGGGGAAGCAACAAACCCCCTTTGGTCGCCTTGTTGTCTATTATTCAGTCTAACAGGGGGCTCTAGCTAACTTTTTACTACATAGACGATACAAATTAGTGGCGCTAGCTTCTGTTAGGACTCGCCCTTGAAGATTAGTACAACAGGTTCTTGGACTTGCGACTTTGGAGTCTTTTTAGAAGAAGCGCTTGAGTCAGGCTCATAGTCGAACTGTTCCGATAATGCCAAAGCTATACAACTGTATTGATTTTCTTGTTAATTAAGAATTTCCTAAAGAAAATTATGATTTAATTTGGTTTATGTTTTAAGTACTTCCTTTTAGTTCCATTCATTAAATATTCAAGTAGTTTAAAACCATAAAATAGACAACATTTTAGTATTAGCAACACTTTCAACTTTTGCACCGAAAAGTAGTTGTTGTTGTTGATGTGGTAAATTGCATATGAACACCATTGCAATGCAATGGCCAACTCCTGTAATCTGTGCATGTTCATCTTTCCGGCATTTTGTAAAGACGGCAAATCATAACGCATTATATAGCATGTTACCTGCCATAGACAAGAGATTGTTGAGTCAGTGAAGATTTTTGAGGAATTTTCAACGTTTGAATGCTCAAAATGTTGCGTTTGCTTTTACACAATTTTGCGATTAACGATTTTCAACAGATTGTCGATTGATTTTTTTTTTCTTTGGCCGTGGTCTGTCATGAGTGTGTGGTCAGGTCTAGGCTTGTGGCACGGAAAGGAAATGTTTTTTTGTTTGTTGCAAATTACCTGGCAATGCTTGTTTGGACGTTTGCTGAAAGTTTAGTCTAATTGTTGCATCAACAAGTGGTGCGGTGCGCCTATCCACAGCCGCAATCATGCCAAACCAAAGCAAACTTATCTGACCACCTGTTGCACTCAACGTGAGTCTAGTCTTTAGTTCGTTTATTTTTGTTTTTTTTTTTTTGGCAGTCACGTTTCTGCCACTTGGCACTTTGGCACTTTGGCTATTTGCTATTTTCTATTTTTTTTTTTTTTGTTTTTGCCACAATGCAAAAATTTACAATTGTAACTTGATTTGGTTTCGCATTGATTTCATTTTAGCAACACTATAATTATAGAAATCAGAAATGCGAAATGTAATTTCGAAAAAAAAAGCAAAAATTCACTTATTATACTCGTAAATTTATCTTTGGCTTACTCGAACTATCCAAAAATTGCGAAGTATGCTAATTGAAGACAATTATCTTTACTGAAACTATGAGTTTTATGGAGAAATATCGATTAATCTTACCAATTGAAGAGCTCATCAACGGATTTTTGCGTTATTTTTTTATTGCTGATGTTGTTTGATTGGATGCAACTTTCTAGCTATTGTTTCCTTAAAAAAAATAGCCCCCAGCATCTTCATCATCATCATCACCAATATCAATCAAATTTTAACATGACTTGAATATTTTCACACAAAAGTGTTTTGTTTTTTTTTTTACTCAAATACTAATAATTTTCCCGGTTTTAACTGAAAGTGTTTGAATCCTCCGCCCATTGTAAAGTTAAAGTTCAAGTTCTGCTAAAGGCCAAAGTGGAGAAAACTGTCGGTTCAATTGCAGTTTAACTGCCAATAAGCTCAAATAACAACAAAGGCAATTGCCGATGATGCTAAAAAAAAAAGACTAAAACATTTGATGGGAAATAATTTTATATAAAAAAAAGGTATTTCTCTTTGCTTTTCTTATTGCGCTCTACCGCAAAATTTATTACCAACTCTCTTTGTCTGTTACTTGACTTGCTTTTTTCTTTCTTATATTATTTTTTGTTCATCCTTTTTTTTTTGGCCACAATATCAATAGTTATCTGATGTCTGGTTTGTTTCTCATTTGCGTCAATTTCACTATGGAAATCATCACCAGTCTCAACTACTACAACAGTCAGTCAGTCAGTCAGCCAGCTAGCTACTTGGCCTTTTGTGGCTTTTTCGCGATAATCAAGTTACCTGCTTGGGCCTTACTCAAATACATACGTATGTATGTACATCACATGTATGTATCTTAAATAAAATAGTAATCATCATAAATTGTAATGGTCAAGTCAGGGCTGTGGTAGTATATCTAATGGCTATATTACGAGTCAAACTAAAACTTTTACGCGGCTAAATAAAATTACATTTTATTTTGCTTTATTTTCATTTACTTTTTTTTATTAATGTAAATAATCGTATGTACAATGTACATAATATGAAAAACTGTGAAAACTTTTGCGGAAGCGGCAAGTTTATAAAACTAGTTACTTAGTTAGTTAGTTGTTTGTTTATTTTTCCTCTTTATTCATTTATTGAAATCATCATTGCCTATAAGTTTTCTTACAAAAAAATATATACAAATTATATGAACATAAAAATATTTTTTATTAGTTTTCTGTGTATTTTTTTTAAAAGCCTCCAAAAACTTTCTCAATACAACTATTTTAATTCCCCCACAAAAAAAAAAAAAACAAATCTTTAAATTTCGTTTGAATGGAATTCATTTGCGTGTTTCACTTGCATTTAATAAATGTATAAAATGTTCAATAAATTATTTTTAATTACACTTCATCTATAAGTTTGGCCGCTCAGTTCCGCAAAACCGGCCGCTGTGCTATTCGCAATGTGTGGTAAAGTGTAAAAATGATTTAACAATCGGCCAAACGTCAATAAATTAGCAATTAATCAATGCATAATGCCCTCTAGTGTCTATATTTATTATTCAAGCTCATTTTGCGTTTTATTTGTTGCTTGTTGTTTATTGTTTATATTGTGTGGGCTAAAGAAATTGTTATTTTTGATGTTTTTGTTTATATTGCCAGTGGCAGAAGAAAGAGAAGTTAACATTAAAGCCGAAAAAAAAAAACAAAAAAAAGCCGAATATTGAAAAGTACCACTTACATAATGTCTTGGCCAAATTGAAACTTCACTTTCGGCAGATACTACTCGAAAGTAGTTGTGTATAAGACTGGGTAACCCAGTTCCATTGAAAAATTATACATCATATACGTACGATCATCATTGTAGTAATTTGAACTGACAACCGCTTGGAAATTCAATTTTTTTATTTTTCTGGCACTGTGATTAATTTCACGCCTGCTGATCACCGCTCGACCATCTCACATTATGCATTTTAACAGCTTGAAAATGCATTTTTGCATTCGTTCATTTTGAGATTGCTCAAGCCTGGACATTGTCCAGTGTCTGTCGACCATCGTCCGGTGGCATACACAAAATCTACGTACTATTAAACAGCTGCCACCATGTCATTGGCATATTAAAAGAAAAACCAACAAAAAAATATAAAACTTGCCCCGAAAGTTGTAAGCTGTTTACTTATGTACTCGTTTGTACATGTGGCAATCTTTAATCATTTGGCAGATGCCTGCCGCAAATTTCTTGTTTATATTTTATAAACTTATTTATATACTTTATGTAGGCCAGCATTAATATTTATATTATACTATTTTGTAAGACCAATCGAGTCGAGTGGTATCAGTGTCATAAAATATACCAATATCATAAATTGCAATATAAAATAATCATAATAATAATGAATATTAGTGTTAATAATATATGATTTCATGGGCAAAACATGCTTAAAATTAATATTTAGATTGATTGGTCTATAAAACAGCTGATAAATTAACTATTAACATACTTTTTTCATCGATAATATTTTAGTAAATATTGTTTTAACCTTTATTAACCTCTGCTAGTTGAAAAGGCAAGCAATTTAAACATTACAGAATAAGAAATAAGAGTATATTATCTATTCGGTATTAATTGCTTATATTTGGTATTGCCTTAGATTGCTTAATAAATTTGTTACAATATTTTATGAGCTTTTAACTGCCTTTGTTGCTACCATGTTTTTTGTTGTTAACCCATAGCATAGTCCAATAAAATGTCAAATAATTGCTTTGCGTGTGTGTGAGTATCTTAAAGGTGCATATTGTACACCTGTCCATTCATAGTATCTACTATAATAAGTAAGTATAATAAAACCAAACAGAAATATATTTTGTATTTACATAATTTTCTACTTAAAAAACAAACCTGAACGCTCTCTTTTAAAAAATTTTTGTTTTTTTCGTTTTTTTAAATTCATTTTCTTCAAAACATGACCAATCTTTGTTATAGCTTTTCATTGGGATCGGACCAGAGATCATCGATGTTTTGACATGAAAGTATGCATTTGATTGGCGTTGATGGGCGGCGATGTGCATATATGAATATGGGCATTGGGTAATTTTCTTCTTCTTTTTTTATCGATATTGAATCTATTCATATTCATTGCTTGTTACAATTCATTTAGTATCCATTTTACATATTTATATGTATTTAATTGGGTTTTGGTTTCGTTTTGGCCATTTAAACTATGAATAGAAGTAGATAAAAAAAAGAGTGGATAAGTGGTCAGATATGCCCAATCATTTGGCTACTCTCCACATATTGTGATTATGTTAACTATGGATAGACTGCGAAACAAGCAAACAAACAAACAAATATTTTATTTGTTAATTGGGCAGAGGTCACGTTTATTGATGAATTTGATGATAACGAACTGAAGTTCAAGTTGAACCTTGTCATATTTGACATGTTTGTCAATTGATGACTCTAATCGAAATCAATATGAATAACTTATAATATGTATAATAGCATAGACAATGGTTAAATCACGTTTGCTCATCGATATCATAATACTCAGTCAGTCAGGCCTATTCAGACATAAATATTTTTTTGGGATAGAGAAAATCTTAATCTCTGCGGCTATTTTAACGATTGGTCAAGGTAAATGTAATGCCATTTATTTATCCACATAACATTTCATAATAATAATAATACTAAAGTAAAAAAAAATAATATGAAATTACCAATGGGGCGCGCGTATTACAATAAATTTTAAAAGAAAGAAAAATACACTACAAAAACAACAACATATAAAAAATAAAAAAGTGTTTTTTATTTGTATTTTGTTGTTACTTATTTATTTTTTTTTTTTTGCGGGCGCATTCGCATAATGGTCTGGCCATTGTTTGCACATCTTTGAGGAGCAGTTGTATGATCAACTGGGGGAAGAAGGCAAATCTTTTCTTTTTAGGTGTTTTTGTTTGTAGTTATTTTGGTTGTTTTTTACTGTTTACTGTTTGCATCTAATGGCGCATTGAGATGAAAATGCAATGTCAATGGCACTCCGCACTCGGCATTCGGCAGACGGTAGACGGCACATGGGCAATTTCGGTTTCACTTTTATCGACGTCAGAGCATCTGGCGTTTTAGGAAGATGAAGATGATCGAGTCGGCGACGTTGTCGTCATTTACCCACCTGAAGTGGTAACTGTTTTGTTGTTGGCTGTTTGGCTGCTGCGTTGGCTGCTGCTGCTGCTGGTGCTATTTTGTTGCTTTGTTTTGCTATAGTGTTGCATATTATTATTATTATTATTTTTATTATTATGTATTATGTAAAATCGGTTACATTGTGTGCAGCGTCGTGTGCCACTTAAGTTATACTTGTACTTTTGTGGGGCTTTCTAAGGGGGAATCTTGGGCTGTTGTTGACCTTTCAGCACAATAATAATAATAATAATAGCTCGAAAAGTCATCAAAACGTTTAATGCTTTTTGAAAGGGTCATACAAAACAAAAGACTTAGGCAACGAACTTGCCACTAAATTCACTCCACAATAGTGAAAAAAGTGTGCTGTTGCGTGCTCACAATTATGCAGCATACTTATTTAAGATTTATTTACCCGTACTGTCAAAAACCGTTTCAACAAGTTCAATTGTAGCCAGACAAAGCCAAAGTTAGAGCTTAAGCTAAGGCTCAATATAGGCATTGATAATTCCATGAGTCGTAGCTTCATAGCGTCAGGTGCCGGTCTCGATGTCGATGTCGGCGCCGGTGTCGGTGTCATAGTCAGAGTTAGAGTCATTGCCTTGTTGACTGTCTTTGATTTATGTGGCCGATGTGGTGTGGAAAAGCGACCTTCTTAGTATTGTAAATTGTTATTTTGACAGTTGCACAATATCGTGCATGGCCTGTAGATGGATACAGATCTAAAGACACGATACTTGCCAAGTGCGGGCGTTTTAAGCTCATCTTATAAATTATCTAGTCGTGAGTGAGTGTGTCGCGCTTTTACTTTTATTTAATTGTAAAAGACATTATTTTAAAAAATAGTTACAACCGCAATAACATTTACAAACAACAAAAGGTCTTGTATCCTATGTAACCGCTTATTTAATTGAAGACCTTAGAGATTTTGAAGACTTTTACACGTACAGTCTTAATCCCAAAAGTATTCTTTTTTTTTTAATTAATTTTATTAAATGTCTTTTATTTTTTGTCATTTTAAAATTTTTTGCAACTTGTTAAAGGTCTTGGTTTGGGCTTTAACAGTGACAAACCTCTGGGCACTGTCTGTCTGTCTGCCTGTCTATTTGTAGATGATTTATTATGCAGTTTTGCTAATTTTGGCTAGTGAAATCAACGGTCTGGCAAGGAAGTGGACAGACGACCAACAGAGAGACACATAATCAATTTTAAGCATTTTCAAACTACAATTATGCAATGGTGAAAAGTGAAATTTTATTGCATGTCAACAACGGCCAAGAGATGCACACATCTTGCGTTTTGGAACGTCTTCACAGATGACTTGCTGGCTCATTGGCGAACTGGCTGGCTGGCTAGCTGACCAGCCCGAGTCCAGTTGAAAGACCAACGCAAAGTTTCAACTTTGCAACAGGTCGCTCACAGCAAACAGCAGCTGTTTTTTATATACAATATATATATGTATATATTATTTTTAGTCAATTGCATAAGATGAAATCGGATATGCCAGGGAGTGTTTTTTTTTCTGCGGGATTGGTATGGCATTGTTGGCGATAATGAAAGTGGTAAATCAAAGAACTACAAAAATAAACCTTCAAGCTTCGTGGCATATAAATTGCTTAATTCAACAAACTTGATTGGTAAGTAAACTACTTAATTTAGCTAAAGTTTAACAAATTACGGCAAAAATATAAAAAAAAAAATCCATCAACATCATTCGTTATCAATCAGTTATAGCTACATATATAGGGCCCATTTAAATTTGTAGCAAAATACTATTAACTATGAGATAAAACGATATCTATTACTATTTATGATCTTTAAAGTGAGTATCTAACTTAAAACGTGATTAATCTGTGAACCAAATGAGTTTCGCATAAAACTAATTAAATTGTTTTATGACCCTGTGGGCATGGCTTTTAAGATGTAATCATTAAATGGTATTAAAAAGCCATTACACAAATGACTTGACATGCAAATGAAATGACTTTCCATAATTTGATTTGCCAAAAAAGAAAGAAAAAAGCCAAAATTGTATTTAAAAAAAAAACATAAAATAGGCAAGTGTAAATATGCAGATGAAAATGGATGATGCATAAGTAAATTGATTGATTGATTTTGAACATCAAAACTCCCACACTCTCTACCATGACTTTCAAAGTGCCAATTTTGGGCGTTACTGACATGTAAATTTTCGCTAATTGATGGTCATACTTACGTACTTATTTGGTATCTACATACATACATATGTGATATATAATTTAATTTGTAAATATTGAATAGGTTCCGCCCAGACAAGTTTTCAATTTTATTTATGAGAAACTCTTAAAATTAACTATAGTCGTAAAACTTTCTATTTAAGCTATAAAATTTTCAGGATTTGTTATTATCAGTATTATGATGATGCTTACCATGACCATTTTATGTTGTATAAGAGTAATCCAAAAGTGTTGTTTCCAGCTTTATGTTTCAGCAATCTTCCCAGACAATGCAATTGTAATAATATTTCAATCACAACTAATTAAACGCAAATTAGTTGTTAACGTTTTATTTATGACTTTACACAGTTTCTTTGATGGACAAAGATTTACAAAATTAATTTCATTTGTTTATCGCATTTTAACGAGTGTAGCTCGTTGCACTAGTAATATATATATTTTGGGTGTGTGTTAATTTTCTTAATTACAAAATTTCGAAACGTTTTTTTCAAATTAGCGAACAGTTTATATCAACATCAACCGGTCGATAGTTGAATGAATCTCTCACGCGTGAGTTTTATTTTTATTTTTCTGGTGCTTTATTTAAGTAGAAGCTTAATGCGGCTGACCGCTTGAAAACAACAACTGAACCGTCTGAACGCTCGCTGCAGACTGAAACTGAAACGCAAGCGTTCAATTTTTTGAGGTTTCCCTTGCCTACCCCAAACGGATTGCTTGAACGGAGTTGAAGATGCTGCTGTTGTGTTGTGAGCGTCGACAACGACGACGACGACGAAGTCGCCATTCGCGTTGGCGTTGGCATCAATGTTGCAAACTGTTGATCATGGCTCTGACTCTGGCTGCGACTGCTGCTGTAGCTAGTGGCTGCCTAATGAATGAAAGCTAAGTTGTTTGCAGATTTTGTTTTGTTTTTGTTGTTATTACTATTGTTGTTACTGTTGTTTACAGCTTGCCATTGCTTATAACACAAGTAACCCTTATGGTCTATTTGAACTTGGCTTTGGAGTGCAACAATTGCAAATTAAGTACGAGTAATGGAAATTATGCAATATTAATTCTACCAAAGGTCGAAATATATTTCAATTAAGCTTCCCATTTGGGTATTATGTGAGATTTGTTGTGACAACTTGGCAGACATCCCCCGTTGGCCACTTTTCAATTCGCGCTGGCTCAGTTTATGACGCTATGAAGTTATTTAATAATATTGTTGGCTAGCATCTTTAGTATCGCGTGGCAACGACAACTGGTTTTTCGGTCATGCCTAAATCCTTGCCTCTAGCACTGTCCAAATCTTAATGAGCCACAGCTAACCAAATGGCCAGCGGGCACACGCGCCATAGTTCAAAACTTCGACGATGGCTTTAAGCAAATCTTCCGTATATCTGGCTGGCTAAGAAAATTTCTTATGGAAAAATTTCACTAAAATTAGCGCCATTTGTGCGTGCAAATTAACATAACTCTCAAATACGCATTGTCCATACTGTTGATTTCCGTTTCTTATACATTTCCTGTAAGCTATGTATGTAGCTTCAACCTCAATTCGAGCAAAAAGAAAATAAATGTTGAAAAACCAACTTAAGTCCGCATTTACTTATTTAATATTTTAACATGCACTTGTATTTGCTTGACAGCATCTTCAACATTGTGGGTAACTACTGAATGTGCATTGATGTGCAGCCAACTTCATGTCTAACAGTGGCACCTGGAAGCATCGCACGGCCATGAATGATTGACCTCTACGCACCGCATAGCCAAGGCATTTCGAAAGACTATTGAATACTCGATACACTATAATTTAGTAAGCCAGTGTAAGGATCAATATAAATAATAAATAATATTTTTATACAATTATCAAAGTACAATTGTTTGCAATCAATTTTAATTATAATCATCAAATATTCAAATAAATAATATCAAGCAGTGCCTTGAAGAGATTAGCCTATTTAAGATTTTTGATGTTACCAAGTTGATTATTAAAGCTGAGTATCTACCACAAAATTTCATTTAAGCCACCGCAGAAATGTGAAGTGTTTTGTTGGTCTAACATGTGTGCGGCTCTTCCGATGCCGACCCCAGCACGTAAAGTTGGTGCAAAGCGCTGACAAGTTACCACACGGCCACAGTTGGAGACGACTCAGGCATATCAGTATGAGCAAATGTATAGTACGATATATCGTTTACCACATAATATTATTCGCATTTGAGAAACGTATTGTAAAGGCGCAGCCTTTGCCCAAAACAACCAAAGAGTGTTGTTAATATGCCAAAAATAACATACCATACTATAACATTACATACATATAGTATGACTATGTGTGTATATACATATATGTATATATAGTTATGTACATACATATACTATTATGCGATAATGCATATAGAGACACTAAACCTGCTTTCTTTGGCGTGACTTTTGATATTTGAACGCTGCAGAGCCGGCTTATGCGCCTAGTGCGCTTTTTGAACCCGTTTGCACCCTTTTTCCGTTTGGCCAATGTATATGCGTTTCTCTTTAGCTTTTAAACAAATTTTCAATTTGACTTTTGGCCAACTAAAACAGGCAACAAGACAATTTTGGCTAAAGCCAAGCTTTTGGCATTTTATAAATTGAACAAATTTTGATTGTGAGTCAGGCTCAGGCTCATGCTCAGGCACAGGCAAGTGGCAAAGCCTGACCAGAATGACTATCACCTGGTGGTCTATGGCGTAGACAGGGACAGCTGCACATGTATCCAACTCCAGTCTGAACGTGAGCAAGTATTTGGCTACTTGTTTGGCTACAATTGTAATTGAAAATTCAAGTTTTTAGCTTCTTAATGAAATTTTGTGGTTTTCATTTTGTTACATTTTCAAGTGGATGAGACTACCGGAAATAACATTTAATAAGTGCCAGTACAAGGAGTAGTAGCTGAAGACTGTACTTGCTCTTACTGAACTTACAAATATAATAACAACATGTTTCTCCGCCCTCTTAAGCTACTGTTGGTGACTCCTCTAACTAACAACGCGCGTGTTTACTTAATAGCATCAATAGACAATCATTAAGGGTTCGTAGATCTATTATGACATGTACCTGTCCAAATGTCTTGTCCAGTCACTCACTCACAAAATCAACCAAACAGACATTTATGTTTATTAGTGGCAAATTAAACAAGAGATAAACTAGCAAAGCTTTCGATTGATAAATATTAAAAAAAAAAATTAATAGAAGAAAATGAAAATATGCGCAAAACAATTGAGAAATTTTGTTTAAAAAATTATGATATTCAGGTACGAATATATGTATTTAATCTACACTCAAATCAGAAAACAAAGACCATTGTTTGCCACGAGCATAAAATAAACATGTCAATAAGAGCAGCAGGCAATAATTTAAAATGCAAATAGTATCAGAAATAGCAATGGATCCATTGATCCAACCGTTTAAGGTGTGAAATATAGTCGCACACAGACGGGGAGGAACACACAACAACTAAGACAACAACACAAGACACCAACAACGACATAACCTCACACAATATTTGCCAACGCATATGAGGTTCATTTGCATGCGAGTTTTTGGATTTAGGTTTTGGGTTTGAGTTAAGGTTTGGAGGTCATCATCATCATCATCAGCATCGCATTTGATACGGATCTTAGGTTACGGTTTGCTAGATAGCTATTTGTGTTCGCTTTCAGTTTCATTTTGTATTACCATTTCCATCTTATACGAAATGTGTTTTTAAATAAGCTAAATCAATCATTTGGCTTCCCCTTAATTGTCTGCCATGAACTGGTCACACCCACAAAAGGCAAAAAAAAAAATAATTTTCGATTGAGCCTTAATGCCTCTACATTGTTTTCTTGTTAGTAAGCTACTGACATGGTAGGCATTTGCAGACCCCATTGCATTATACATAGTATGACCACATGAACTTCACTCCTGAACCATCTATTGTTTACAGATTAATGTCATGCACAGACATTTTTCTTCAGTCGTTTGTAAATTTTACAAAACGTTTTCGTGAACTTTGATACCTTTTTTATAGACATTTTTTTATAATACTCAAAGTAGCGTTTTGAGAAATTTTGACATTGATTGAAATGCTGCTGATTAGCAGACACACCTCTGATATCAATTATAGAAACCTTATATAAAAAAAATTAAAATAAATATATTGATATTAGTACATATATTACCATCTCATAGTAACTTTCTGAGCTCTTCAGTTAATAAGAATACCATTTTAGTATAATTTAATTTATCACATAATCAAAATATATGCATTATTTATATGAGCAACACCCCAAAACTTATAAACAACAAAATGTCAAGTGGTATCCATTAATTATACTTTGATAGTGTGGTTAGCCCAGCCCTAAATTGACCTGTTTGGCTTTATATAACAAAGTGTCGATATAGCTAATAAAATCATAAATCTTGTCAATAATTTCGTTGGTGTTTGTTGCAACAACTTTGCGCACTTTGCTTTAAATTTTGGTAGAAAAATACAAAACAAATTTTTTATTTTTGCTTTTGTTGCTCCTTAAGCGATTAACATTTTGTTGGTACACATATAGCTTAGTGGGTGATGAATACGGACCGGAGGCAACAAGAACGCCCACGTCTGTTGACTGCGTGTGAAAACTCTTAAGCCAAAAAACAATACTTTAACATTTCCTCTTTAAACAATTATGTTAAACTGATCTATTGTTATACCTGGCTCCTCATTTGTCATATGGATAAGTTGAGGTCTAATGGCCACAGATTCGAATGACAGCATATTTTTAACACATCTATAGATGGTTTTGCCTTTATTAGCATTCAAAATACAAATATGAAAACTCTATACGCATACACACACATTAAAAATCTATATAAATTAGTACACTACAGTATCAAAAAATAATTCATTTATAATAAGAAATATTATAGAAAAACTAAAATACATTGTTTGATTACTAACACACGTATTACATCGATTGATCTTCGCTCATTTTAAAGCTGACTGTTGGCCAAATGATTGTCAATCACCACCTGAATAATCCGCATACAATCACGCTGTCTGGCCATAGTATTATCAATAAGTTGTTCTATAAACTGGCTAGCCTTAATGTTTGTATTGGGTGGTATATCCTGAGTGCAGCTTATATATTTGTTAAAGATCTCCGTATTCAATGATGTTGCCAAATACTTTTCAGTTTCATCTTGCTGCAGCAATTTGTTGAGCACCTGAGCCGCACTAAGCAGCTGCTCTTTATGCTTTTGATAGGCACGCATTTCCTGCAAATTACCATAATCTGCACTATTCAACTGCACAGTTCTATCCCCATTTTCATTCAAATTTCCATCAACATTCTTGATTGCCTTTTTTGTAAGCAGCTGGCGTATATGATATTTGCGTTCTGTGACGAAATTACCCAGCAAATAGCCTGAAATGTAAACAAACAACTCATTAGTATATCATTGTATATTATGTAGTATCGTTTAACATTCATGGCCATTTCCCCACTTGCCTGAGATGAGCATGAAGAAGGCAATTGTCAAGAGCAACGATGCGCAGGTCCGCTTTGAAATATAGTCACGATAGTCACGGGTGCTATTGGCCCTTACAGCCGTCTCATAGCTGAGCACCTGATGCATTCTGAGTTTTAATATGACTTTGTGATTTAATGATTGTGTTGGATTATATATATCTTATAAACTTCATTAATTGGAGTAATTTGTCTCTGGCATCGATCGTTTTGGAACATTTTGTTATTTAAATTGTACTCTTTATCAAATCATTAGTTTGAACTTAATTCGGAACCTATTAATATGAGAAACAATGAATTATTAATATTCGTATAGATTTATTTATTACATAATTTTGTTTTTTTTTTTTTTTCATAGCATTAAAAGGTTTTCTTTTTATACATATATACTTATTTTCAATAACCATTAATTTGTGCACTATAAAATGCTTTTAACATAATTAAAATTGGATTCATGCTCTGTTCCATTTGCATATTCATTAGACCTAAATACGACAACATTTTAATGCTTTATTAATAAATTTTTGGAATTTTTGCTGGCAGGAGCCCACTTTATACATATGAATACATATACAACATTTTATGACTTCCGGCGGAGCGTAGTCTCCTCAATATGAATTTATTATGATTTATGTAAATATTTAATTTTCAGTTGTGTAAGGACGAAGCTTAAATATTAGCAATAAATATTCAAACATAATTTCAAATGGATGGCTCATATTAAAAACAAAGGTGAGGTAATATATTGCTAATATTTTTTAATTTTTTTTTTTAATATTGCTCATATCACAAAAAAAAAATTATTTTAATGGAAACCTTTAATTTACACACTTGCAGTCAACGAACTTCGCCAGCTGTGTAAACAAGCCAACGCATTTAAAGTATAATATGCACATTGACATATCCTGTATACGGTATCCTTTGAGAACATAACACTTAAGCTTACTCAAGCGAAACTTTCACTTACCCGGCAATTGAAAGAAAAACAAGCGCCATTTTCTCGTTAGACCCTTTAAGCTTTATAACGTACGTTTTAAATGCTTTTCGGGATTTCTGTTTGTACTTGATGCTCTTCTCTATAGTATATCGATA
This sequence comes from Dettopsomyia nigrovittata, assembly GCA_037040065.1. Lineage (NCBI taxonomy): Eukaryota > Metazoa > Arthropoda > Insecta > Diptera > Drosophilidae > Dettopsomyia > Dettopsomyia nigrovittata. Next base: position 81,712 of record JBANCX010000002.1, read on the forward strand.
TATATTCCTATATCTGATAAATATTTTAAATATTGTTTTCACTTAAATGATGCACTGCTTTAAATCAATTTATATTAATTTAAAAAAAAAGAAATTATTTAAAAATAAATATTAAATATATGATCGAGTGGCCCGTAATATTTTATGCTTGCTGTTGTTAATTTTCTATGGCTTATCCTTCGGACTGGTAGATGTTTGTGCCGGGCCACCAAGTTGTGCACTGAGCGCCATTCATAGTCTGACATCGGCTTTAATAGCCGAGCGTCAACGGTGGTGAATTTCCTTTGAGAAGCTCCTGTAAAGAGCACAGCTTATGGGTGGCCTCTGGGTGGCTTATCCCCTTGTAACATACTAATAAGTATACTCGTATACTATATATGTATGTATGTATGTATGTACGCTTGGGTCAAGTTGAGATACGACTATGTTTGTAGTTTAAAAATAGAATAGAATTGCCGCAATAATTTCATGATTAAGAGACATTTTAACTTCAAGTTTTGTATGTTTGAAGTTGTATCGATTTACAAATATATATGTACATATATATGTCGATGGAAAATCCCCTTTGAGACCATGATAGTTTTAAAGCTGCCTTTGTACACACTTTCAATGTGTTAATCCATACTATTATTTGAGCTGTTTAACTTATGTATGTGTTATTGTCGTTTGTTTACTTACATCCATACATAGTAGCTTACTCTCACCTTTTGAAAGTATAAAGTAAATTTGCTTTGATGTTGTCGCCTTCTGATCATTTCAAGTACTTAAACTCATCTGATTGTTTTGTTTAATAGTAATATTATTTCGTGATGATGACAGGACTAATTTATTATACGATTAATGTTGCATTAGTCATTTCATTATTTAGTTATTGTTTATTTTTAAAACAAAATATTTGGTTTGTTTAAACCGTATTGCCTAAGCCCTTTTAATGCCTAGCAATCATATGTGTATAGGGTATCAGTTAGTCTATGAAATTTGTGTATTTATTAGAAAATCCCATGTTTGCATAAGCAACAATGTTACAAAAAATAATGATTTAGTATACTAATATAATAGTTCTTATTGTAAGTCCAATTGTAGAATAAAAATAAACGCAAAAGCAGAGTGTGCATAGCTTTGACATACCCTGCTCGCACCTACCTGCGTAAATTATATTCGAATTAATACCCTCTGCAAAATCTTAAATCAAAAATTGTCCATATAAAAATTGATTTTTGTCTTATTTTTGTTACAACTTGGTCAGATAGCCTATTTTGTTCGGTATCAATAATCAGTACAATTAAATGAATATTAACTATTAATATAATTAATATACTAGTACATTTACACTTGCTTACATTTTGTAAGAACACAGCAACAGGAAGAGTTGGCATGCAAGAAATGTCACTGCCCATATTAGCTTTTATATATTCTGTTTATTCTTGGGTTCAAAGTCAGTGAAAGTGCAACTTGTGCTAACAACGTTCTCTTATTTTCTTAAGGGCTGACAGATATGTATATTTCATTCTGTTATAAGTACCTGCTGAAGCGAAAGCTATGAGGGTTAGAACAGTGTGTATGTACTTTTCTGAAGGGCAATGGTTTATTAAGTGTTTCATCCTGCTCTACTCGTATGTGCACATACAATTAGCTACTTTGTTGCTTTTTAAGTATGGTTATTATTTAAAATATAGAAATATTAAGTTATTTTAATATACGAGTACAATACTATGTGTACAGGTACAGGTAAATTAAATTAACTATATGCTTCATAATACCAAATATGTATAACATAGACTTCTAATCAAATCCGTAACTCCTTATCATGATCCTTTATTTCTCGTCACTACCAGTGCAATAGGCTGCTGTAGATTTCGGTGTTAACGACTTAAGAGAGTACAGACTAAAATAGTAATTGTAGCTTACTCGTATGAGTAAATATACAAGTCAGTTGTAAAACGGAATGAAACATCTATTCATTTAAATTGAAAATTCATATATAGTAAGCTTTGTTTCAAAAAACATGGAATAAGAGCTTCTGAATAACAGTTCGTATGTATTTTACGAGTAAATACAATCTGTACACTGAGAAAACAGAAATATGTGAAGGTGTCTCTATTCGTCAAAGGCCAGAATCACTTTTTCTGTGTTTGCGTTTTCGGTTTCTAGTTGAACTTTAGCAGTTTCCAAGCAAGAAAATGGTCGGTAAAAAACGTGACAAGAGAGAAATCGAAAATAAAAAGGGTTTACTTGAGTAAACACAGTATGGAGTAAAAACAGAACTGAAAGTGTATTTTGGCTCCCTTTTTTTGATTGGGTCCGAATAAAACTGTTTTTTGTTTTTCTTTGATATACTGAAAGGGTTGGGAGTTAGTTGCAAGCTTTGGTATTTTGCAGTCATTTCAACATCAACAACTCACACTTGAGGTTTTGCGCATTCGTAACTTTAATTTAAAAATTCCATTTCAGGCTCCAGCGAGAGAAATGTAAGCGAGGTACATTGCACTCTGCACTCAACAACTTGAACACGTACGACGCCATTTTTGCAACCACCCACAAAAACTGTAACCTGTAGGGCCAACCCTTCGAAGTCCATATCAAAAAGCATCCATCCTATTCATTCTACTTGGTACAAGCCAAGTAAGTAGCGCATTAATTTCTAAGTGCATTGACATAGAAACACGCACTGTGAACGCACAAAAGTAGGCAACACAGGATTGCATAGTAATACCTGACAGCTGTTGCTACTACAATTCTTTTGTTTGTTAATTCTTTAGAAATGGTTGCCTTATATAAATGTAATGAAAGATAATAGACATTTTTAGTTTCAACTTATTATTCAACAATTTTGCAATTTAATAATGTTCTACTTTGATAATAATAATAATAATATTATATGGAGTAATTAATTAATTAATAATTAACTATCAATTTTAAACTCAGTTGTTTTAGCAACTTATATTTTATTGGTTATTAACTATTTACTGAGATAAACGTATTGAGCTTTTTCAGTTTCAAATAAATCGGAATAAAGTTTGAAAAAGCTTTTGACAAAGCTTTTACCTAGTAAGCTGTTATACAGAAAGTTCCGACCGAACTTCTTTGTGTTATAAAGAAAACTATTATACGACTATTTACAAAAGCTTATTTTAGACAGTAGCCAAATTCCTAAAATATACTTTTTTAAATTGCAGCTTAACAGTTTTAAGCTTTTCATATTTTTATCCTAAATAATAAATTTTCAAAAATTCGTCAATAATCTGCAATACTTGCTAATTAACAAAAGCTACTAAAGTGTATATTAAATGATCCCTTTATAGTTACATACTAGTTTTATGTAGTACGACGAGTACATCACATTTTAGTAAACGAGCGAGACTCATTTCTACGGCTTTTCAAATCGAAAATCGAACATAATTTGTCTCACATTGTGCATTGTTTCCTTGCATTTTTGTTTGTTCACGTGAGGCGTTTTTGTTTTTCATTCTTTTTCAATCTGAAAACTGAAGTCAATTGGCGATTAGCATAGGGCCCTGACAGGCCCATTGACTTGTTTTGCAAACGCATTGACCGAGTTTCTGCCAAGCACTAATGTAATTAGCAGCATATACCACGTTGCAATGGACGTTTAATGAATAGTTCAGCGCGGTTAATTGGAGACTCAACATCAAATATTGTGGAATACGAAAAAAATTTAATACCAGAGGATACAGTGATATAAGAGGAAAGGCTTGGCGAAAGGATATTCGGTAGTGTGTTGTGCTTAATGAAAGAAATGTGAAAAGTTACCGAATTTCTTAGCTTAATTCCGGGTTAAAAAAGGCCTCATTATGGAGACCGATGCCGAAAAGGCGGCTGGATCCCGCCTGGATTACGATCTTATGATGGCAGAAGAGTATATTCTCAGCGATGTGGAGAAGAATTTTATTTTATCCTGTGAGCGTGGTGACTTACAAGGCGTTAAGACGTTAGTATTATCTTGTGCATTTTTGTGGTGTCCTTACGATGTAAACAAAACAATATGTTTGCAGAATTCTCGAGGAGTATCATTTGACGAAATCAGATAAGTTCAACATCAACTGTACGGATCCCATGAATCGATCAGCACTCATTTCTGCCATTGAGAATGAGAATTTTGATTTAATGGTTATATTATTGGAAAATGATATTGAAGTTGGCGATGCTTTATTACATGCCATATCTGAGGAGTATGTGGAGGCTGTGGAGGAACTGTTGCAATGGGAGGAAACTCATCACAAGGAAGGACAGCCCTATGTAAGTTACATCAATTTCTTTCTTAAAAAAGATAAATATTTTGTTTTGTTTTAATTAGAGTTGGGAATCGGTAGATCGCTCGAGATCCACTTTTACAACGGATATAACTCCACTGATTCTGGCTGCACATCGTAACAATTATGAAATACTTAAAATCCTATTAGATCGTGGGGCAACACTTCCCATGCCGCACGATGTCAAGTGAGTAATTGTTAATACCAAACCCAAAGGATTATCTAATTCCTTAACCAATAACTGATTAGGTGCGGTTGTGACGAGTGCGTAACATCGCAAACTAGCGATTCACTTCGCCATTCGCAGTCACGTATTAATGCTTATCGGGCACTTTCGGCCAGCTCTCTGATAGCGCTTAGCTCACGTGATCCAGTGCTGACCGCCTTTCAACTTTCCTGGGAACTTAAACGCTTGCAAGCCATGGAATCGGAGTTTCGTGCAGAATATACGGTTCGATACGACAGTTGTATTTGGAAATCTTAATTTGATTGGATCTTTATAATTGTTTAGGAAATGCGTCATGCAGTGCAGGGTTTTGTAACATCTCTGCTGGATCATGCGCGCACTTCAATGGAATTGGAGGTTATGCTTAACTTCAATCACGAGCCATCCCATGATATTTGGAGTCCTGGGCAACGACAGACACTGGAACGTCTTAAGCTAGCCATACGCTATAAGCAGAAGACAGTAGGTGTAGCAAAGTGAAGATACATTTAATCTAACATTTAAGCTAACAATCGTTTACAGTTTGTGGCGCATCCAAATGTTCAACAACTTCTTGCTGCCATTTGGTATGAGGGTTTGCCTGGATTTCGACGCAAACAAGCCTCCCAGCAGCTGATGGATGTTATTAAACTAGGCTGTAGCTTTCCCCTATACAGTTTAAAATATATCCTAGCTCCAGATTCGGAAGGTGCAAAGTTTATGCGCAAACCTTTTGTCAAGTTTATCACACACTCCTGTTCCTACATGTTCTTTTTAAGTAAGATTCGAGTACTAAAGTATTTGGTGTATTTTTAATAAAATATATTCTTATTTATACTCAGTGCTTTTGGGTGCTGCTTCATTGAGAGTGGTACAAATAACTTTCGAGCTTTTGGCATTTCCCTGGATGATTACTATGTTGGAAGATTGGCGAAAACATGAACGCGGCTCACTACCAGGACCCATTGAATTGGCGATTATAATGTATATAGCAGCTCTTATATTCGAGGAACTCAAGACATTATATGCTGACGGATTATTTGAATATATTATGGATTTGTGGAATATTGTCGATTATATATCAAATATGTTTTATGTGACTTGGATACTTTGTAGAGCCACGGCATGGATCATAGTGCATGTAAGCTAAAATTTAGAAATGTGTATAGAAATTTTTAATTTTGAAATTATTGCTTTTAGCGGGATTTATGGTTTAGAGGCATTGATCCATACTTTCCGCGCGAACATTGGCATCCATTTGATCCCATGTTGCTCTCAGAAGGCGCCTTTGCCGCTGGCATGGTCTTTTCCTATTTGAAGCTGGTGCATATTTTCTCGATTAATCCGCATCTGGGACCACTGCAAGTTTCGCTAGGACGCATGATTATCGATATCATCAAGTTCTTTTTCATTTATACACTAGTATTATTTGCTTTCGGTTGCGGTTTAAATCAACTTCTATGGTACTATGCCGAGCTTGAAAAGAATAAATGTTATCACTTGCATCCGGATGTAGCAGATTTTGATGATCAGGAAAAAGCATGCACAATATGGCGTCGCTTCTCAAAGTAAGTAAAGCCAAGTTGATAGTTAGTTGGAACTAAAAGATTTTATATTATATTCTCTTACAGTTTATTTGAAACCTCGCAATCATTGTTTTGGGCTTCTTTTGGTCTTGTGGACTTAGTATCGTTTGATTTGGCTGGCATTAAGAGTTTTACACGCTTCTGGGCCCTGCTCATGTTCGGCTCGTATTCAGTTATCAATATTATTGTATTGCTCAACATGCTGATTGCCATGATGTCCAACTCATATCAAATTATTTCGGAACGCGCCGATACCGAGTGGAAATTTGCTCGCTCGCAGTTGTGGATGAGCTATTTTGAGGATGGTGGCACTATACCACCACCCTTTAATCTGTGTCCCAACCTTAAAATGCTGCGCAATGCACTGGGCCGTAAGCGAACAACTCGCACCAAAAGTTTTATGGTAGGTGGACATTTTTAGCCATTTTACTCTTTCAAAGCCAAAGTCTTAGTTGAGAATCAAGACAAATCTTAATGTAAATTAGTTATAATAAAGCTCCTGTTGTGCTAGTTGTGCGTCAATGCGAATTGCCACTTCTAACAGTCATCCCCTTTCCTTTATAGCGCAAATCGGTGGAGAAAGCGCAGACACTGCATGACAAAGTGATGAAGCTGCTAGTGCGACGGTATGTTACGGCCGAGCAGCGACGTAGGGATGACTATGGAATCACTGAAGATGATATCATTGAGGTGCGCCAGGATATTAGCTCCCTGCGATTTGAACTGCTGGAGATATTTACCAATAACAGTTGGGATGTGCCGGACATTGAGAAAAAGACGCATGGTATTGTTGCCTTTAACCAACATGTTGCTAAGCCGCCCAAACAATCGAAACTTTCTACTTACAGCTGCCGCTCGCACCACTAAGGGCAAGGTTATGGAACGACGTATTTTGAAGGACTTCCAAATTGGTTTTGTTGAGAATTTAAAACAGGAAATGAATGATGAAGAAAATGGACGAGACATTTTCTCATCGCTGGCCAGAGTGATTGGCAGGAAGAAGACACAAAAGGGGTAAGACATAATATCATATAATATTAAGTATATATACATAATGGTAATCTAATAATTTCGTTCACAGTGATAAAGATTGGAATGCTATTGCTAGAAAGAACACATTCACAGCAGATCCCATTGGCTCGAAGCGATCATCTATGCAACGTCATAGCCAACGTAGCTTAAGACGCAAGATTATAGAGCAAGCTAACGAAGGTCTTCAAATGGACCAAACTCAGTTAATTGGTAGGGTTAAGGTTGTTCAAAATAAAATCAATTTCTATTACTAATATTCTTAAATTTACAGAATTCAATCCGAACTTGGGTGAAGTGACTCGGGCTACACGAGTTGCCTACGTGAAGTTCATGCGCAAGAAGATGGCTGCCGATGAGATCTCTGTAGGAGAAGAGGATGACAACACGAATGGCGATAATGAGAAAAAAAAAGATACAAATGGGGTGAGCACCAAAAAATATCTTGCATTTTTACAACGTAACCAATTTACAATTATCATTACAGTCTAAGAAAACAACTGCTAATGCCGGAGGGTCTATGTTGGCAGCTGCAATGCGCGCCTCTGTGAAAAACATAGATGAGAAAAATGAGGGTGCAAACAAAAACGATGATAAAAAGTCTGCTGATGAGAAGGATAAAAAAGAAACAAATGATAAAAAACCAAATGACCAAAAGAAGCCAAGTGGTGATGGTAAGCCAGATGCCAAGCCCCAAATGCCTTCTGGTGGTGGTAAAGCTGGCGAACAGAAGCCAATGCTACCAGCTACTAAGCCTCCAACTGCTATGAAGCCCGGTGAGCAACAAAAACCAAGCGACTCTGCGAAACCTAATGCACCAGCACCACCATCCAAACCAACTGATTCTAAACCAGTAGCACCAAAACCTACTGAACAAATTAAGCCAGATGCAGTCACCAAGAAGGCGGAAGCAACAAAAAGCGAGGCGGCTAAGCCGCCAAACGTAAACGTGGTAGCTGCCAAGAGTACATCACCTTCTACTCCTGCGGATTCTAAGCCGGATACCAATACGAAAGTAACCAGTTCCACAACGCCTGGCGTTACTAAGGCGGCAAATGAAACTAGCTCGACAACTACTGCGGCCACTAAGCCGGATGATAAGAAACCAGGTCAAGATAAAGGTGCCGAAGATAACAAAGCAAAAGATACAAGTGGCAAGCCGGCCGATTCTAAGCCAGCAGCAGGAGATACAAAGTTGGATTCAACAAAGGATGGCGTTGGCAAGACGGATGAAAAAAAGACCGAGGAGGCTAAGAAGCCTGGTGATGATAAGAAACCGGGAGATGATAAAAAGCCTGCACCCGCTCCACTCAAACCAGCTATTAAAGTGGGCCAAAGCAGCGCTGCAGCTGGTGGCGAACGTGGAAAATCTACAGTCACGGGCCGCATGATCTCTGGTTGGCTATAGACGCCTTCCAAGATTTCTCATAAAATAGATTTTTTTAGCAAAACTAAGTATATTTATGATATTTGAACAATAAACGAACTTTTAACAAAAATTTAATTTAATAAAGTTTAATAATGTTTATTATTATTTCTTTTAATATACCTTCTGAGAATTATGTTCAGAAACCAATTTAATTAATTTTAAAATGTGTTTTAAAACTTCAGTCATAAGTCACTGGAAATTAAAAGCCTTGAAATAGTTATAAATTATTTCAAAATATTTTCTATTTTACCAGCAAGCAAAAGTATGCACTTAGTTAACTCATACATTATCATAATTATCATTTGCAATTTACAAAAAGTTTTTATACTTATTCAACATTTGAGATTGAAGCAACAAAGTTCCTTTGCCACACAGCAACATATTTTCTGCCCACAGGTGGTTGGTTACACACAGCTTTTGTTAGCCACCCCGCATTGGTCACCACCACGAACAGAGCTGACTTGACGATTATAAAAGGACAACAGTTTCTTAACGTATCAAGCATTCAATCACTGGACGTTAAGACGAAAGCATCAAACGTTAAAAATAGTTTAAATTAACAAAAAAAGAAAAATATGAAGTCGTTCGTGGGACTTATCAATATAGCTTACACAATTATTTTGTTCATTTTCCTGTTTCAATTCAATGCTGCAGGTGAGTCCTTTAGAGGGATCAAAAACAGACGACTATCAACGTAAGATTTTCCTTCCGCCTACTGGGTCCGGTTTAATCGCATGCAATAAATTAGGACGCAGCTGTCGTCGCTGAAATGGCTCCCAGTGCAATCGTCAATTTATTTCTATTAGAATCGCTAAGCCCAGTGAAGTGCAATTTTTTAAAAATTTAATTTTTTACGGGAATACGGGTTTAAAAATGTAAAAATGTACATAAAATGTACATAATACTTGTCATTAAAAAAATCAAGCAAAAATATTTTAGTCGAGTCTCCCGACTAAGAAATATAAGGTATCTAGAGTACTTCGTGGGGGTCTGCCACGAATCCTTCTGCCTTTAATAAACATTTGCACAAAATTTATTAAATATATCATTACAATGTTAAAACCATTTTCTTTCTTGGTTACAGAACCGGATCATAATAAAAATCGTCGTGAAGCCAATATGGGACTCTACGCATTTCCCCGCGTAGGACGCAGTGATCCAAGTCTCACTAATAGCCTGCATGGAGTTAACGATGCGGTTGCATTTGAGCGCTTCTACGATATGGATGATGCCGATGCAGATGACTTTGAAGGTACTAAATGATAAGGAAATACCTGTGAAATTTTGAAATTTTGACTGTATCTTTGTAGAGTATCAAAAACGTGCCAGCTTAGTGCCATTTCCACGTACTGGTCGCAGTGATGCAGAATTCAGAAAATGGGCCCATTTAATGGCCCTTCAGCAAGCAATGGACAAGCGTACTGGACCCAGCGCATCCTCTGGCATGTGGTTTGGACCACGTCTAGGCAAGCGTAGCGTTACTAGTAACGATTATTTGGCTGTTAAGGGACAAAAGGAACAAATCTAAAGAAACTCACTGAAGACATATAACTGACACTCTATGGATCTACGATGTACTATATGAAACATAAAAAAAACATGTAATTTAAGAAGTTTCTGATACCAATTTTGATCATTCGCCTATAGCCAAAAAGAGGTCAACATTATTATTACAGAATATAATAATAGCCATTATAAAATTCTAAATCTACATATATATTATAAAATAAATGGGCTGGTAAGAACTTTCATCATAAATGAAAGTTTCTTAAATACTATAATTTAAAAATCAAAAACCTCCGAAATGCTTTTAAGATGTAAATACTAAAAAAAATGCTCCAATATGAAATAAAAGTATATACAAATAAATATGTATTGCAATAAACAAATAAGGAAATTATTGATTGATATTGGTATTGAATTAGTTGAAATACTTTATAGAAAGTTGTATTTTATTAAATCGAATAAGGATGGCATTCTCTTAATTTTATAAGTTTAATATCATTATAAATATAAAAGAATTGGTCTTAAAGTCTCCGCTCTTAAACTCTGTCATACTAATTCTGCTGTTGCTTAAATTTCCGTAGTTCAGTTTGAATGGCTTCAATGAGCGGCGCGGCTGAGGCATCCCTAGTGCTGGCATCTCGTCCAGGTAATGTAGAGCTAGTCAGTGCTCCCCTTGAGATCTTCAATATGGTTTCAGGACTATATAAAGGCCCGGCACTCAGCGGCCTGGTCAGTGTCGAATGAGAGCCGTGCACACTTCCTCCCCAAGCGCTGTAAGTGGGCGACGGAGGCTGTGTGGACTGCGCTGATTTCGGTGTCTTCTCTGGTTGTGCTGTGGCTGGCCGTTCGGCTGTGCTATATGCTTTAGAGGGATAACTGAAAGCAAAGAATATTGTACATTTATTACAATCTCACAACATATATATATACCTGGGCAATCCCGCGGATGAGCCGCGATGTTCACGTTTTGTAGTGCGCCGCTTGTTGGTAAAGTCTCGCGAGGGTAAGGGCATCGGCAAATCATCCTGGCTGGCATACATCTGCATGGCACCTTCCAGCAAACCCTCGTAGTGGTTCCGAATGGCTGAGGCATCGTGCATGGAACTGGGGCTAAGGTCAGCATAGCTTCGGGCCTCTGCGGAAGATTGTTTGAGGAACAAGTTGAGTTGAGTTCAGTAGTAAGTGTAGCTGACTGGAAGTGGATTTTAGGACTACGGTCTCTATCTGATTTTCTAATTATAGGTCAGTAGGTGCAAGCAACATTAATAACAATAACAACGACTACAGTTGCTGGTTAGTAACGTGATTGTGCCCCAATTTGCACATCATCATCGTCATTGTGTCCACCCGTCTCACCCTGGTTGTCAGCGCTGCCAAGACGTTTCTTATGCCGCTCCCAGACGACAGGACCCACGAAGCCCGGATCAGGATTGTCGCTATGTGATGCGGAACGCACATTCCGAAGTGCAGACGGTGCCTTTGGACTTGGAAAGCTAGCAATCGTTGCAATAGTACTATCCCTACTTCCGATCGATTTGTGTGATCTTAATGATCTGGTGGAGGTCTGCGGCTGTGATCCAGCTTGTGGTGTCATAGCGCTTACATTATCATAGTAGGTAACAAATACAGGATCAAGCACGCGATTAAGTGGCTCTGGCAGTGTACTTTTGGGGAAGGCGCGTACTGATGCCATAGAAAGAAATGAGCCTACACTGGCCGTGTCTGAGGACTTATCTGAAGGTTCAACGCCGCGGGATCGAATAATTTCTCTATTAATCGCTTGTGGAGACCCTACTATTCTATCTTCAGGGTACTCCTTATCCGTGAACACAGTTTGCTGCTGATGAAGCTTGTTGCGATGATAATTGTTGTGAGGATTGTATGCTTCAAAGCTGCGGCGTGCTATAGTCGGCGAATTTCCCTCCTCCGTTGAAGAGTTGCTCTGGGCAAGCGAACCCTGTACTGGACTAGTTTCCAACGAACCTACTCGATTCTCATTTAAGTATCGACGTTTGGACTTATGCCGTAATGATTTGTCATTTTTTTTCTCGGAAACCACAGAAGCGTATATAGTATCCTCATGACCTCCCTCAGCGCGGTCATATTGATGACGGCGACGCTTGTGACCGTCAAAAAGTCGTGCTGCCTTATCGTCTAGAATCCGTTGCACATCGGCACTAGGCGGATTAATGGGACAATAAACAGAGGAATCGGATGTGTTTTCTGTCGAAGAAATGGAATCACGACGAGTACGTGTATGGTGTGGTTCAGCTGGTGGTGCAGGAAAACTGATGCGAGGCTCCCTCTCGTACGAAAAGTTCTGAACGCCTAGGTCACGAGACCGAGCGGTGCTAGGATCACCAGCGTTGGTACCTGAACCACCTACAGTGCTGTCCAGTAGAGTGCCGCGAGAGCTAGGTCGCATAGACTGACCCTCGGAAAGAAGTTCGTTTCGTGATGAAGTTCTGAAAGAAACAAAACAATTTTATTGACCTCTTGTAACACCAAAACAAATGGGACTTACCGATTCACAGCACTGAGCTCCTGTTGACGAGCACGAGTGCGTCCTAAGACCAAAATTGCCACCAAGAGTAACATTAAGAGCAATATGGCCAATGAGCTGATAATCACAAGGGCCACATTATTCTTGACCGAGTTAAAGAAGCCAGCCTGACCACTTCGTGGAACTGGTGCCAAAGCAGTTGCAGTAGGCTCCCTGATATAGGCTGCAAATGAAAATCATTATTGTTGAACATTAGTGAATATATGTATCAGTCACTTACGCTCTGATTTCATATAGATGGGTTTACCCATAGTGCTGACAGCCTCAGCTTCGCTAACCAATTCCATATCTTTGGCAGCTGTAGTGGCTAAAACAGGTCGTCCATTTACGAGTACTGTATAGATAAGCTCTGTTTGATTCGCAACGGGCCTCTCATTGCTGTAACAGGATTGAAAATTGATCTTAGTATGCCTTAGTATAATAATATATATATATATATATAAAGTAAGTAAGTCCTACAATTTGAGGTTAACATACGCGTCAAATCCAGTTGCATCGTTTCCACTGCTGTTCCACTTTTGAACGTCAGACTCGCTGATTTGCGTGATATTGTGTATGACAACCCTAACTCGCTCGTCCTTATAAAGCGGTTGTTGTTGTTCTCCTTCCTGCTGCTGTTGACTTAACAGGGCCTCGCGCATTTCCTGTAACTTTTCCGACTTGCCATTCTGTTGTATGAGCTCCCAAGGGATTAGTGTAACATATGCACTGTAATCGATGATTTCGCTGCTTGTTGATGTAGGCATGGTAGAGGTGGCCAACGACTCACTAGACTCCTCCCAGTCGATTTCCCATTCGGGTCTCTCACCAGCCGCCCAAGCTGTTTTGATTTGGTGCTCACTATCCACATCCATATCCAATACTTCCACATCATCGCCCGGCCAAGAGGTGGTTTTTGTTGGCCTGGATGTTGTTGTGGCTGGTGATGGTTGACGGCGTTCACGTGGCGCATTTATTGAAACCCCCGCAATTTGTTGTGCCCCATTTATGCCTAGGTGGCGTGTTTGTTGTCTATGAAAGGTAATTATGAGTTGAACTCTTTCTGCTGGCACATTTCTTACCTAGTGAAAGCCAACCGATATAGTCGTGCCAGCTTCTCCTCAAGCATTGGATTATCCTTGGCACTATAGAAACCAGACATTACAGTTAATAGCCAATAGCGACGATCTGTTGAGGAGTAATTTAATGGTGGCATTCCTGGTGCACCCAAATCCCAATTACTGCCTCCATCATCAGGCTTGCAGTCCAAACAGATGGGTATCTCTATTTCCTAAAAAAAAATCCTATCCAATCTATCATATATTCATATTGTTAATGAAGGTAACACTTACATTATTACCATCCACATAGACAGTGGCCACAACAGTTTCCGTTTTGACTATAACATCTTTGCCTTTGCTTATGCCTGTGTGGACTTTTTTAAGAAAATCTGGGGGTCCATCACCCGATCCCGTCCAAAAGAAGTCCTCCAAATGTACCTCATCCTTAATATCTTGATAATCATCATCCAAATCGTCATCTGAAAGTTGCGTGTTGGAATCGTTTTAAGTTATTTAATTTATTGCATACTTTGCGGTGTCTTTAAAATAGTTCACTTTGAAATTGTTTATTTGCAACTTTTTGGCTTGTTATTTGGGAGTTTCTTGAACCTTTATGATGGTAACTATAGCAATTAACTTGGTGTTGGGTACAAGAAACTTTATAGACAGGCTTATATTAAATAGATAACAACAACCAAAAAATGTATATACTATACACATATGTATATTATAGTATACAGACTTATGATTGTAGAATATAATTGTATTCTAAGTCAATTTTCTATGAAAGTATATCAAAGTATTAGTAAAAAAAATTAAATAAATTAAGTAAAAATTAAGTTATATAAATAGGTACAGAATATAGAGTATACAAATATTGTTACTGACAAAATTAAATTAGCTTTTCCATTTTATTTATCGACAAATCACGGAAAAATTGGTTACCTACCCAACGAAAGTCAGGCACTTGTAGCGATTTTTTTCATTTGTTTTTTTTTTTTTGAGAGGGTTTGAATTCGTTTTTTATTATGTTTATATGCTTTATTTTAATACCATAGTATTCCCGAGTTGTTTGATCAATTGGAAGCGACTGCAACAGTTGCTGACAAATTATGCTAAGTACTTGGTATCCACCTGCCCCCCCAATTTTCTTAAAGGGGTTGCTTCAAGCGTGTACCATCATTATGATGGCTTGGCCTCAATGATGATGACCATGCGCCAACAACAATAGCTAGACAATATACTATTCCTGTATCGATTAGCTCTTGGGGAATGCTACCAAAAATATATATACATATACAAAAAAATAGCAACAAAAGCTAACACCCATGTCAATGTTGACCAATTTGTGTGCGTGTTGGTGGCGCAATTAACTTTTAACACATATTTGTACACCTGCTTGGATTTTTTTTTGGCAGCAATTGTTTTCTTGCAATTACTCGTAGATTATATTGATTGTCCTGAATTTTTGGGCTGTCCTCAATTTTTTTTTTTTTGAAATTCTTGTATTACCTCAAAACGCACTGACGCATTGAGCCAAAGGTCAAATAAGTTGTGCCAGCAACACCAAAACCTATTGTAGGGTCAGTTAAAATGGTAACCACGACCAAAAAAAAAAATTAAATTGACATCAACAATAACCTATAAATTGTCGCTTTTTTTATTTTATTTTTTGTTAACAATATAACAAATAATTTCACTAGCTTGTTGCTCAACTCACCGTGACTTAATTGTATCAACTGCTGTCCAATTTGCTCGCCTTCTCGACGTCCCCAGCATAGGTTTAATATGCCCAAGAACAATAAAATTGACACAGTATATTCCATTTTGACTTTTATTTCATTTAGCAAATTTCAGTTATGTAAAACATATAAATATAAAAACACAGCATCACTTCTCAAATAATTTTTTAAAAATATATATTTATTTTCAAACTATTTTTGATTTTCATTAAAAATGTGTAATGGAAAACTTTTGTAAATGTAGCGCGTTGTGTTCTCGTATCGCTGAAAGTTGCTCGGAAACTGAGCGTTACATTTTAATCCAAACTTAGGGGCGTACTCTGGCTCTGACCTGGTGGTTGTTTGTTGTTATTATAACACACAAGTATATATATATATATATCCCATTCACATTTGCTTGCTTGCTCACGGCTCTCTGTTTGGGTCGCTTTGTGCCTGGTCAGTTACCTGTGGCAACAATCAAAACAACAAAATTGCGCGCCAAGCAAACTTGCATGTAATAAACAATTCAAAGCTTACATTTCTACAGTGCTTTTGTTAGCATTTATTGCATACACACAAAATGCCGCTAGCTTTTGAATTGGCCCTATTGTTTTTGGGCCATGTTTATTTCGACTTTTTGTTTATAGAATAACAATATTCTATGCTCTATCTAAGCTATGACAAGTATTTCAGCTTTTGTTTGCCAATGAATTGCAACAAGTTTAGCATTAACATGGCGAAGCTTTCTGTTAAGTACATGTTATGTTATAACATAAAACTTTCAGTAGCAGCAATCGAATGCTCATTGCTATGAGAATTTAATTTGTTTTACAAAAATTATGGTTTTTTAAACAATTCCGCATCTAGGCTTATAAATTATTCCCAAAAATAACAAATAAAAATATTTTTTCAATATTCGACCTTCAACATGCTGACAATTTAAATACATATTTTGTGCTCATTATATATATTATTTATATTCTATTTTGTGAGGCTCTAATAAATCATCAGCTACCAAGCAAAGCCATTGACCATAACTCTGCCAAATATCTTAAGGCTATAATTATTTAAAAAATTGTTAACCATTTTATGAAAATCAAATGAAATATATGTACATATATATATATATATATTTATAAATAAACTCGTAACGTTTGTTATTCCAATTAAAACCTTATTAACTAAAAGATAATTTGGTTGGGAACTACAATTATAAAATAAAGAATTGATTCAAAATACTTATAGAAGAGGTTTGTGTGAAGAGTGTTCTGTATTTGTTGTATCAGCTTACCGCATCAGCACCTATTAAAATTTCGACCAAACTTACATTGCGTTGCGTACATTATTATAATACGTAGATTATCTTCTAATTATTTAAGCTAAGGTTACCAACTTCATAAAAAAAAATATAAAAGACAATTTTTATATGTTTTATAATGTTGCAGCTATCAAATTTTGCGAATTGTAAGCAAAACTTAGACTTATACAAATATTTACTTTGTCTGTATTATGTATTATAATTGCATTCTTCGTGAGAAACTTTGAAAAACCTGAATAGCTAGTATCGACATTCATTCATTAGTCTTATACTTTTCGTGTTTTGTTTTTTAAAACATTTTCTTTGAAATTTTTGTCACATCTGTTGTCTACAAATGTTTTTTTTTTGTTCTGCCATTTGGATAGAACATGATAATTGAAAATTAACAGCATTAAAAGTTAATCTATCTTCTTCAAAATTCATGTAGAATTATTAACGTGACTAATAAATCATAAATGAAATCTTAACATTCTAAGAGATGCTAATTAACATGCAAATTTTAATAGCATCGGGCGGGTGCATTAAAATTTGCCAAATTGCGCGACTCTACAAACATTATAAACTTGACTAAGATGACTAGCCAAGTTAATTGTAATGCTGAAAACTATGCTGGGTCGTCAACATAGTAGTAGTTTGTAAGCGTAGCTAATTTTAAAGGTTAAAATTATTACGCCACCCATTCAGACAGAAATATTAAACTTGTCTTTCCAGATGACCATAGTATGATAATGAAGCACCTCAACTTGATCTTGGCAAAATACCAAATAGTAATCAAGATTTAATATTTAAAAAACCAGTTTCAAATGACACTTGACTATCAGCAATAATAATTCTAAATATTATAGTTCATAAACTATATCATTATCACTTTTATTTTTCTAACATAGTTCTTGTATGATAGATCTATATATATATATATTTATCCAGCAGCAGATTTCAGAGCACCGGGGCTCAGTTTACGATTCTTAATCATGTAACGAGACTTATAACCATCCTTATCAGCCGTGTACATGGTGATGGATTCAGTATCGGTTTTCTCATCATATGAAGAGTAGGTACCCATAACAACCAGCTGTTCATCGGGTGTGCCAGGATTCATTATAACACCAATTTCCTCCCGACTGCTGCCATTTGGTTCTTGTAAGCTATAAGATAATAACAAACTGGGTTAAAAGTCTGTTAAAAAAAGAGTGTTTGAATAAAATATTTACTTGAAACGATAGCCCTCCTTGGTGGGTACCTGTGAATAATGTTCTGCCATAATAGTTGGAAATATATAGTCGAGGAAACCAGCTGAACAGCTGGTTGCCATAACAGCGACCAAAGCAGTTAAAAATATCTATAATAAGTAAAAATATAGAGTCAATATAATTAAGATACATTTGAAATTACTACAATTAATAGGGTAATCAGACACTTAGTGCAATTGCCTGTCTTAAACTTGGTAAGACAGCAGCTGCATTGTTGCCATCAGTTAACATTTCAATTACTATCATTCATTCAACCACTTCGAATGGTATTTAATTGAATGGCTCTACACCCTTGCATTAATAAACGGGCATTCAGCTCAGATACTCACCAGTTTCGCAGCTGTCATGTTGATGCGAGTTGAAGTTCCCAATTGAGACTGAGATGTGATTGTGTTGCGATTTAACAGCAGAGATCTGCAAAGAATTTTTCAAGCTAGGCGTCGACGCCGGCGTCGTTCAAGTTTACCATATGATGCGCCGTATACGTAATAATTTGTTGTTCATTTGATTTTTTTGTGATTTTTTTTTCTTTAAATTGTTGTAGCTACTATTAAGTTAAACCGGTCCTCAAAGCTAACAAACAATACAAAAAAAAAAAAAACAAGTGTGCCAGCATCTATCCAAAGTTAAACTAAAGGTGCTTCATATTGTAGTATCTTTTTTGGCAGCTCCTAAATAATTAAGCACATTAATTAAAGATGAATGGTGTGCCAGCTTATAACAATGATCATTACGAGGGTGGAATCATAAATGATGAACAAGATGCCCCTGATCGGGGGTTACCATAGGGTATACCCAGGTTGAAATGTAATTGATGACAGTATCAGGTGAAGACAGTGTTTTTATGGAATAGCCTTGAAAAAGGCAAAAAAAATCAACATTTATATGCATTTACGAAATTTATTATTTATTAAAGTTTTTAAATTACTGGATAAATTTTTGAACAAAATAGCTCAATTTTTTTAATATATAATATTCATATACTGGCTTAACTATACATCAAATTCCAATAGTTTTTCTAATTTTTACCTATAAAATTCTCAATTATCAAAGGAAAGCTGGAGAAATCGATTGTTTTGACCAAAATTTTCGAATACGAAGTTAGGAAATCTCTTTATTGACGAATTTTAATGGAAAAAAAAGGATTTTGCATATTATCGATTTAAATAACAATACCAATTACAAGTCTTTCATTTATTTATCTCATTCATTTATTTTTATTAAATTTAATAACAAAACAAATTAACTTAGTTGCTTCAGTGCATTTTTACTGACTATGAGACCATACGCTTAAATATCTTTACTCTTTTTTTGCAAATAAATTGATGTAAAGGCGGAAAACAAACGTTAGCTGGTGAAAACTCGAAAGTTTCGATATAATCGATTGACCTATCGATTGTTGTCTAGCTCTCATACAAATATCCTGTTCACTGTTTTGCGTGTTTTTAAATATTATTTGTTTTTAGCTTGAAGATAAATAACGTGACCTCAAGACATGATCAATATACACTTTTAGCTAAAATACATATTTTCTTAAGTCAATCAGCTGTAATTTCATTTAAATGTTTCCTAAATTTAATATGTTTATCATTATATTTCGATAACTTTTATTTTGACTTACTAATTAAAAACTCACACTTATCTAAATCTTATCTACCTTATGTTTAATACGTATTCGAATATGTAAATAATGTCAAATTCATTAAATACTTTTAACCCTGCCCTCGTAAACTCCCGATAATCATATTGATTTCGCTTAACTTGTGTTTGACTTTGCATAATTAAGATCGTATTATATAATACAATGAAATTTTTTTTCTATTGTGTTATGTGATATTCTTTCTTGAATTTAAATCATTTCAAAAATAATTTTTAAAATACTCTCGCTTTTTTTGGTGAACTCATGGCCATAAGAAATTTATTAGCACAATCGAATACAACCAGTTATATTTCTGGCATAAGTTAACTAATTTGATATAGATTAGTATACAAGTATATTGACAACTTGCTATTTTTGTTGCTAAGTTGTTCATGTTGGCCTTGTCATTCTATCGGTTACGTAAGTCACGCACAATAGGATTCGGTGAATTCCCGAAAATCAAATAAATTTTGCTTTACCGCCTACAGATAAAGATTTTGAAAATTCCCAATGTTCCCATGCAAATCTCTCAAAGAGTTCCCCGCATAGTGAAATATGAAATTCAAGACCTTTTAAATAGCATTATGATAAAGAATCAATTTTAATGAATTAAAATGACAAAACGATGACAACAACGTCATTTTCTTAACACATTCTTAACTTATTTTCAAGTAAATCCAAACATTGACAACAAGCTAACTTTTGTTGTTGGTAATTCAAGTTTGTGGCGTCATCATCTACTGAAAAACTAGCTAAAATTATAAATGTTAAAAATAGTCAACTCATACATAAAATTTCCGTAAGTATCAGGAAACGGATTTCGACTTTTATAATATGAATACATATATACTATTTCAAGTCACGAATCTAAACGAATTCCTGTGCCGCTGAAAACTATGCTACACTTTTTGCTACTTTATTTATGTTTTTTTTATGTAGCCTACTTTGCGGGATATGCGACAAAATATTTTAAATTTACTCGTAACATACTTCGCAGACATGGCCACGCATGGTGAGCCGAAAAGCGTTAAAAATTCAAATCAAAAGTTACTAATATTCCCTTGAACTTGCGTAAGCCTCTGGAAAATTAAATGAGCCATTCTGTTCATTATTATTTAATTGTTAAAATCTAAATGAATCAATTAATTTTCGCAGACAAGCCAAATGTGCTAAGTTTTATAAACAAAAAGTAGCCACGCCATGGACAATTTATTAGTTTTGTGGCTTCCGTTGTGGAAGCATTTACAAGTATTATCATAACTATGGGTTATCTAACAATCATTGCTGGAAAAGAATTCCACATTTTGGCCTTACTATTCTGCGCTACGGTTTGCTTTAATCAGCTAAGTGATGTTAAGGCAATCCCTAAACAAGCTATTCTAGCATTTATGTCATTTCCCTCAAAATGCAACTGTTCGCTGTCCATGGTCTGCACTTGCTGCCAGGGTGCTAAGATAAACGCACTGAATTTAACGAAAACGGGTTCGTAACAAAGGAATACAATTATGTATCTTAACTAATTAAGCATTTTCTCTGTTTTTTTTTCAGTTTGCATGACATTCCAAATAAATATACTTAAAGGCACAGTCGGTGTCACTGTTAGCTTTGAAGGCAATTCGGTAGCCAAATTCACTCTTGATCCTAAGAAACCATCCGATGTTTGCTTACCCGTGATATCAACACAGCCGACAGCTGTGTGCTTCAAGATGAACTCCAAGTTTAAGGGCCTGACTAGTCTCACTATTTGTCCAACTTTTATTAGTAATATCAATGGCAACCAGGTTATTTCCTATGTCTTACCATGCATTGAAGCAGGCTTGGATGGTTTAAGTCTTGTCCCAAAACTGACCTGAAAAAATTATCTAAAGTAATAAATAAAAAAGTGCATCTGAAAAGTTTCGTTTAGATTCTTTATTTTTCGCTCGTTAGACAAAGTAGTACTTATACATGAAGTTGTAATAGCAAAGATAGTTATAGCGCAGGATGTTAAGTGACAGCTCTATACGAGTTTAGTACAAGTTTTAGTAGTGCAGTCTTATCTTAAGCCTACAGAAATTTATATAGTATGTCTGTATGTAGTATGTATGTAGTTTGCAATTATAATCTGAAGTTATAGTTTCATATGAGAGAACTCCAATTTATAGTGTTTGTAAATTTAAGTTAGTTTAATGGTAAAACAAAAAATATATAATTTATATATGTTTGTATATTTAAAGAGATATACATACATAGGTAATATGTATGTATGTATTGTTGTCATAGCTGAACCCGTCATGCCTAATAAACCCCAAATTAGCCCTAATACACGTTTGTTAATAGCAATAGGGCCAACAGAAAATAATAATAAAAAAAAAAACAAATTTACAATAAACTTACAACTGAAGATCACACAAAGGACTGCTAAACTTATGACAGCTTATGACTAAGTTAAGTAGCGCTCTAATCGCTTACACATGTATGTATGCATAGTTATATTGATAGATTATAGCTTATTGATTATCGATTACCGATTAACAATTATCGATTATCATTATATATCGTTTATCATTTATGTAAACTATCTAGGGATGGTGCATGTCACATCTTCGATCTTAAACAAACAAAACAACATTCGTTAATCCGACTAACTTTCAACGCCCTTGCCAAGTGCTGCGCTTCAGCTCTAAATCCAGTTGCTCAAATGCTGCCCAACGTTGAAGTTGATGCTGGCTTTAGCGTTGGCGCTGGTAGCGCCGCTGCAGTCGATGGAGGCGGCACATCGCTCACAATCGCCTTGCACATGACCATCCTGACTCCGGCGAAGAAGTCGGTTAGGTAACATCATGTGGGTCGTGGCGGTGCCGCCGCTTTACGTGCTGTACACATCAATGCGACAGGTGGTGGTGGCGGCGGTGCACTACGCATCCTTGGCACCGGTTTAGTATCATTCTTCAGCTGTTGTTTTGGCTGCGTCGTTATAACCTTTGGTATGGTGCCTAGACGCTTTGCCTTGGCCTGCATTACAAGATCAACATCAGTGCCGCCATCGGAACTAACTGAATCATACGATGAGGGAGTTGGTGAATGCCCACGATTTCCCTGCTCATCCAAGTCACCATCGTCATCCTCTTCATCATCTTCCTGCTCCTCGATCATCGTACGAAACTCCTGTATGGAGTCATTTAGCGCCCACAATTGTGACAGCAATGAGAGATCCAATTGACGCAATCCGTGCTAAAAAGAAATTAAACAAAAAACATAAATTTAATTTAAAACTGTTGCTGCTTGCCACAAATGTTATTAATATGCAACATGTATAAGTTCTTGATGTGGCCACCAACGCTCAAAAGCTAACCACAACAGCAACAACAAACGATGCAACTTTCAAAAACCAAGGCAAGCGTATAAGCCAATAAGCTATAAGAGCCGCAACTAACTGACTGACTCTAGCTGACTTACTGGGTAACTGACTCACTATTGTTGCAATTGTTATTGTTGTTGTTGTTGTTGTTGCATGGCATTGATTGACAGCGCCACACAGAAACTAAAACTGACAGAGACTGTCTATCGAGCCACACCCACAAGTCCATAGAAAGGTTTGCCGTTTGACTCTTTTTAATGTAGAATCCGGACTTGGCACCGAGCACAACGACTTCCTCATGTAGCTTGACGCCAATAAAACAATAAATATTGGCAATAATTTCACTAAATCTATGCTTGTCTATATTGCAAATGTTTGGAAATCATGGAATGATGAGTTCAGTTTTGACAAAGATAATATTTATTTAGTATAAAAATTGTATCTCAGTAATATGTATCAACTTTTCTGATTAATTTTTATCTCATGTATTTGGAGGGTATCTCTTAGCTGGCTTGCGGTTGATAATCAATCTATATCTTTGCATTTTCCATTCTATTTTTTTTTTTTATATTTGCTTTGCATTTAGCCATTGCATTTTTGTGCCATGACAGCGTTCATCAATCTGTTGGCCGCTATCATGGCCTGACATTTAACAGTTCAGCGGCCCGTCAATGATGATGACGTGACAGAGCGGATAGGGGGATTTGGTGGGATTTTGTTGGAAGGGGGGTTGTTTTAACCTAGCTTGTCTCCTTCTGGCCACATAAAATAGACGCCGTGCGTTTAAAACCACATTTATGGCATTAAGTAACTTGACAAGAGTTCGCGGCACGTTTGATAGCGTCAGACAGTTGGCGTTAACCCAAACACAGCAGCCATTTGGAGCCAGAGCTCTAGCTTCAGCATCAGCTTCAGCTCCGGCTTTGGCCTCGGATAGTAAGCAAAACTATCCATCTATGTAAGTATATGACCAGGTACCATATGCACGTACATATGTATATTGCCTTGGCCTGCATTTGTGGGCTTGAGCTTGAGTTTGAGCCAAACTGACAACAAGACGCTTGTGGTCAAAATGAAAGTTCCCCAGACCCCAACAGTCGCTGTCGAGTAGGAAGGAAAAATCTCATTTGTCAATTAATATCGCCGCATAATATCTCGCGTAAAAAAAGAAAAGCAGCACAACTTTCTGCATCGCTGCCACAAAGCGGTATTAAACAAATCCCCTCAAAAGCTGTAAAGTCGCCCCACAAATATTCACCCCACCAACTCCCACTCCTGCTAGCCTGCTAATATGCTTGACGCCGGCAGCTATAGCGGAATCTGGCTATGTCTGCGGCTACATCTTTGGCAATCGATATCCCTGAACTATAGCTACTACAACTGCCTCTAGTAGTAGCTGCTAACTGGTCAACTGTTTGCCTGTCACATTGCATATTGTTAATCCTGGCTACTGAACGGACGAATATACTTTTTTCATGAGATTCAAAAGCTATAAAAAATTGTTCTAAATATAATAAAAATCTTAATTTTTTTGTTTCTTATAATAATTTTCATGTCCCAGTGATGTTCAATAGCCATCATTTTTATAATAGGTATCGTAAAGTTCCCAAAAATAGGCATTAACCTCTGATTTAAACTCTTTATTGTGCTCGTATACGTTTTTTTTGGTTAAAATTAGCTTATTTTCGATGGCAACAGCGGATTTTTTTTATTTGGTACTCATTTAAGAATTTTTTGTTATACTTTTTGACAAGAGTCCATAAAATAAAGTTTTATTTAAACGCGTATTACTTGCTTTTAGAAAAAAAAAATATTTTTAAGACCCATCGGAATAAATCAATACTTTTAAGATAGACGAATTATTTACAAGATGAATGATTACATAAAAAATCCATTATTTTAGCTAATTTATCTCATTGAGCATTTTCCTAATTTAGCAAAGATTTAACAGCACTGATAAACAAAAATTACAAACTTGGTTTAAAGGCTACACATGTCGCAAGTTTTGTTTGCTTTATTAACCTAATTGGCACATTTGGACGGGTCAGCCATCACATGTATTAGCACACATTTAATTTGCAATAAAACACCTACACAAAACACATACATATGTATGTATGTATGTAAGTACAAGTATGTACGAGTACCTGAGCGTCATGTATGTTAATTAAAGCTTAATTGGCATTAGGCCATGAGGCGACAAGTGCATCAGGTTTTGCAATTGCCACCCACCATTCATGAAAGCCATATT
The DNA here is from genome assembly GCA_037040065.1 of Dettopsomyia nigrovittata. Classification (NCBI taxonomy): domain Eukaryota; kingdom Metazoa; phylum Arthropoda; class Insecta; order Diptera; family Drosophilidae; genus Dettopsomyia; species Dettopsomyia nigrovittata. The sequence goes on from JBANCX010000002.1 coordinate 106,863, forward strand.
CCAGCAACAGCAATAGTAGCAACAGCTGCTGGCACAGTTTACACGCCCACCATATTATAACCATAATAAGTAGTGTTTGCATAGAAGCGAAGCTGATAGATATTTCCGCATTTATCTCACTGGGCTTATATGTATGTATAAACGTGCCCAGTACAGGCCGCTAGAATCAAAGGGAAAATGCAAATATGCAATCAAAAGTAGCGGAAGACAAAACAGAAATATTGGAAAAACTTTCAAGAAAGCTATTTGCGGAAGACAAACAATCTCAGGTCGATATGAATAGAAATGAAGTTATGCGGCTTCGCAAAGATATGAAATACATATTGCAAACTCTTAATCCGCAATAAGAACAGCAAAAAAATCAAAAGAAGACAAGAAAAAGAAAATGTGCTAAAGCAAACAAGAAGAGAATACAATAATTGCACAACGTCAATATGAACTTTAGACTAACCCACGGCGTATGCGTAATATTGAATCTCATACGAGATGAAGACCAAACGAGACAGCTTTGCTGTTGCTGTTGTAATAATAATAAATAAACTTGCAATTATAATTGTTTATTTTAATTAGCAACCAACGACATTGAGCAATTATAAAAGTACAATGTATATAAAATAGAGATTGTTTGTTTTTATTAAAAGCTCATTTAAATAAACAATGAGTTAAGAATAGACTTGCTTTCATGTAAATAACATTATCATAAAATCAAAATAATATAAAAATACGATTCAAAAAATATAAATAAATCTTTAAAAAACAATTAACAGTTCAATGAGCTTGTTGGAACCTTTTAAGCTAACATATTGCTTGTATAGTATGTATGTATGTATATGTCATGGTCATTTATGTACAAGCCTTAAAGTATAAGTCCATGAACTTCATGGATGAAAATAAGTATCATATCGTAAATTGCAAGTCATATGGCTAAAAAAAAAGTATCATGTATCTGTCTGTGCCACAAATTTCGCATTAATGAGTTTTTAAAACGTTTGTTCTTGATGCTTTTTTATGCAATCCAGCGAGTGGCTAGTCGCTAGTCGCTAGTCGCTAGTCGCAAGTCGCAAGTGGCACGGGGCAGGGCATAGCGCGTGTTGATTACTTGCTGCAATCAGCGGTAAGAATCATGCCGCAATCGTTTCACTGTCATAGAACGTAATTAAGCCCAACATATGGCGACATTAGCCCATCTAAACCATACAACTTTCGCTTGGGTATCGTAAAAAACAACAGAACCAACTAAAAAAAAGCCAATAATATGGGAAATTTAATTAGCCCTAAGCGCAGTGCGTTAAAATGACTTAGAAACATTTAAAACACAACACAGACATATGTACATATATATATTTTGTTAGATAGTGTACGTGTATGTATATATGGTACATTAGTTGCAACGACAGAAGGGCGACAGAAGCCCTTTAAGTACATGCATCTTATGGATGCGAAGGCAATAAACGAGTGACACACGGCACAAGTTGTTACATGCATGCATTATGCATATGTACATATACATACATATACATATGTATCTCTTGTTATTGCAGCAGCTTGTATCTATCTTTAGCTGGAGGCAGGACAGAATAGATACATATGTATATAGTGAAATAGTGTATGAGAGAGAGAGAGAGAGATGCCTTGAGGCGTCGGCAGCACTTCAAAACATTTGTGTGTTGTTATAACGTGAACTTTTGTGACCGCTGAGAATGCGCGCTACAAATGCGGAAGCGCCTCCCATGAGATAAGCCTGGCCAACAGTGTTTTAGCCATTGTCACAGTTCTACACTCAACACATTTATTTTTTCTACTTTTAAAGCAGGTCTGTTGTTGTTGCTAAATTAAGTTAGCCAACTTTTTGTTTTTGTTGTTTGTCGATTTTGAAGGCAAGCAGCGCGCAACAACAACGTTTTTTTATTTTTTGGCATTTGCATTGCATTGCCGTTGACAATGCAGTCACGCCTTTCAACTTTAGCGCCAAACTGCACAGATACAAAGATAAACAGATACTATATTATACATAATACTAGATGCCAAGTTGTTGGCGACATTTTGACGCGCCCAGAACACTGTCAATTCTGGAATTTTGTTTTGCCTCAGTGACTGTGTCTTAATGCAAAAAATAAATAAAATATTAAGATTGCTACGTTATATAATGTACAACAACTATTTGGTCAATACCAGACAAGATATTTACGTAATTTAATTAAAAGTGTGCATATAAATAGCTAATATACATGATTATGCTTTCCTGTTGCACTTAGAATAGATACTTTGCCATAGTAATAGTTTATTAAGATACTTAACTTCATTTATTTTTATTTTTTTTTTTGGCTTTTATTGGTCATTCCAAACTGAAAACCAATTCAATCCACTCGAACCCACTTCAAACCAATTTCTTGGGATGAAAAAAAAACAAAACTCTTTTTACAACTTGGCACGTACAAGCCGATAAAATGTCAACGATATACTTGTACATCCCATAGACCGTTCATCTAACGGGCTCATAAGCATATACGTAGACAGGAATGTATATATGTATACATATGTACATATAGAAGGTGCCAAAAGTCTACGTGCTGGCATGTCTGAACCAAATCAAATCAATTCAAAATCTTTTCGAGCTAGTTGTTACTTAATATGCAGAGCGTAAATTGCCAATTTAACAATTTTAGTATACAATAGTTGGATTTTAATATTGTTTGTGGGTGATTTTAGAAAAGATTTCATCATAATATATTATATGTAGATCTATCATCATCCCTAGGCTTTAAATGAAGCAATTAAACTTGTAATATGTATTGCCTAGTAGCATCAAAACACATATGCTACGAGTGCTATAGTATAAAATGTATATCTTATAATGCTTGCATCTAGCAGTACAACAAGTTTCAATTGCACACGCAACAACAACAACTACAAGTGCAACTTCAACTGCAACATTATAAAGTTGCCAGGCCAAAAACGGTAGCCAAAAAAACTGCTGCGAAACCATAAATAAAATGGTTTCTACAACTATTTTTATTTTTTTGTTGTTGTTTAGTTTTCTTGTTTTTTTGGTGTTTTTGTCTGCAATGCAAAATTACGCAACATTTTTTTCTTTTTTTTTTGCTGATTCCGCACTGATTGATAAGCCAAACAAACAAATAAATAAACAAACACCAAAAACAAAACAAAAAAAAACAACAAAAGTACACAAAAATATCTAAAGTCTTAAAGTTTCAGGAACTGTTTTTGGTTCGCTCTCCAGCAGCGGCCTCAACTCACCGGGCAGCTCATTAAAATATCTGTCTACTCCTCAATGTGCTGATAGTTTAGCGGCAATAAACAGATTTTTTCCTTCTTTTTTTAACAGACTGAGAACATTTCAATTGTAGAATATCATTTTGAATGCACTGAAAACTATAAAATTGAGAAAAATGTTGCAAGAGTTCACACATTTTCACACATGGAAAATATAAAAAAAAAAAAAAATAACCGTATCCTGCTAAAAAGGCAAGATAAAAATATAAAAAAATAGTCCAGTTCATTTATCATATTTAATATTATATTACATATTTGTCACTCTATGATTTATTTACTCCAAATGTATTGCATTTGCTGCCTTTTGGGCAAAATGGTAAATTTCCATTGCAAAATATAAATTTCAAACTGATTTTACATGGATTGCCATGTAGACCATACCGCTCACTAAGGCCCTGGGCAAATTAAGTGTTGTGCCGTGGGTATGTTAATCTATGGTAGACGTGTACGTGTTTGTAAGCCCCCATCGTGTAAGGCTGTTAGTTGTTGTTGCTGCATGCCCCCATTTGGCATTTGCCATTTTCTAATTGCACAAAATGCGCCCCAAGAAGCGCAAGCGCAAGCGTAAACCCAAACTAACAATATGCAACAAAGACAATCGCATGGTAATGTCGTAAAAGGGGGGAAGAAGATTGCTAAGATTAAAGAGGAATCGACTGCCATCGACTGAGCGTTGCATGTGAGCGCTAATTTTTGTAATTTGTGTGCAACTGTCAACGCAAGCCAAGCAAGCCAAGCCAAACCAAGTCAAATCAAGCCACGGGCTGGAACTGAAGCTTTAAAAAGCTGGAACTGAAAAAAAAATATATAGCCAAACTTTCACTTGCAGGTAATGGGAACTGGATGCACAAGCCACCACCACCATCACCATCACATCATGCAGGCTCCTGCTTCAATGAATTTGACTTTGTTTTGATTGCAAGCTCAGCGAATGTTTATTTGTTTGTTTATTCGACTGGGCTGCATTTAATCGCAGTCAATTGATACTTCCAATACCTCCTCCATCTGATAATCTATACCATTGTATGTGTGTGTGTGTGTGTGTGTCCACTTTGCATGTCATGAGGCTGTTTGTATTATTGCAATTGTCGCGCTAGCCATGACCACATGAAGCATATTCCACTAATACAATTTTTTTTGTTTGTTATTATTAATTTTTATGTTTATTTTACGTGTGAATGAGAGAGGCTTTCATCTTGATCCGCTATCAGAGCCTGCATACAAATTGTCAACTAGATACAATATATATTATATTGTATGTGAATATAATATAAAGTATATATAAGTGATTATAATATAATATTTACATATACATCTGACACTGTTGATATACAATTATATATATATATTTTGACTGTGACACACCTTGCGGACGAACGCAGTTGCAGCAATTGTCCAAAAAAACTTATCGTCACATCGCCCCCATAACAATTTGCATATTATAGCCATAATATATTTTATAAGCTCATTGCGCCATGACGTTTATTTCGATATGGTTACTAGTACTACTATACTATATATATCTATATATATGTTTGCCCCAAACGGAACTTGGCTTCAGTGACTCGCACATAATTAGCCACGGAGCCGTGTCCGTGTTCGCGCCAAAAGATTTGAGGCTTATTGGCCTATTGTGTTGGTACTAACATACTAGTATAATAACTCCCCCTTTCTTACCTTGTCTAGTTTTCAATTAGTTTTAAGTTAACCTTCGTCATTCCATTCTATTCCCCAAAATGTGTATCACTATAAAAGTTTAAGCTTTGAAAATTACCCAAAAAATAAAAACCTCAAAGGCCAACTTAAAGTCTTTTTAAAAGCTTTTGAAATAGCTGAAAAGAATCAACGGCATTGCTGACATTTAACCAAATGTATATAGTAATGTGCAAAAAAAAAAAAAAAAAAACATTGAAAAATCTACAAAACACAAAAAAAAAAAATAACATTTAAACAAATAACAATTGTTCATATAGCTTAACAAATCGCAACAGGTTGCCAACTTACTATTGTTTACCCTGAATACTACTTATTATTTTTTTATATTATTAAAATACTACTTGAAAGGAAGTTAAGAAGACTTTAAATTAATTTTCGAAAATTGCTAGATATGAAAATAAAAATGTTTTTCTTTTCTAAATAATTGAAAAATTTGCAACAAATTAAAGTGTTTTCTTTTAACGAAAGACTAATGTTCTTTATAGCCATTTAATATGTGATTCATTCATGAGCAAGATGATTACAAAATTATTATTCATTCTATGTATATGAAAATCTTACGAATGGATTCAAAACTCAACTGGCCGAGTTATTGTTGAAAAATTATTGTAGCGTTTCGAATGGAGGCAAATAAAATGAAAATCATGTTTAAATTGTTTATACGTTTGTTTGTTTTGTTATTGTTGTTGTGTCTTTTGGTAGGAAAGATGAGCAAATTTAAAAATGAATTTTACACTCTAGTGCACAAACAGAAGTTGGCTAAGTTGTGAGGCATTAGCCAGAAATGACTAAGTGGAGTGGTATAACCAAAGACAAAAACAACTTTAGACTAAATTGCTGATGAATGTAAACCAAGATAGTAGCCAAGTTGTAACCTGTTTCCTGGCCAACAATTTTATTTTTAAGTTTTTTTTTTTTTAGTTTTTTTCTTGCCTCAATTAGTGGCACCTCCAACGCTCGAGGCTCGTCGCACAATTATTAACAAATTTATTGAGCGGAAAATGATATAATAACAATTTCAGTGACAATATTTCGAGTTATATATATAGGGAGAGATATAAATCTGAAGTTATTTACACAAGACTTTCGCTTTTAGTTATATTTGTTTGTTATTCCAGAGTTTCCTGTGTGAAAGGGCAATCAGTAAACTGGCAAAGGAATGTCATGTGCAAAAAAACGCTTCGAATGTATGTCTAAAATGTATGGCTAATTCTGTACGGCTAAAAGAACTTCCCCATTGCACTAGCAATTCCTCATTCTGTAAAGGGCATTTACATTAATCCATTTTATTTATAGATCAGAAATTGTTTTCAGTTTATTTTTGCAGGTGCCTGGCAGCCAGTCGACAGGCAAAACTGGGCGCCCGTATAGATCATTAGTGCGCTGCCATGACAGCCAAAGCGAAATGGTAAAAACAACGACAGCTGGGAGCTGCGAGCTGAAGCTGAAGTCAATCTCATTGCATCCACCCGCTGTGTGTATGTGTACTTAGTACGACGATGTTAATATATACAACTGCAAATTTATACCATTGTCAGCCATCAAATCATTTCATTATTAATTATGTATGCTGCTGGCGAGACTCCCGACATACAGCAAAAATGTTTTTATTTTTCAGCTGGACACTTAGCCATTTGTGTGTGTTGGCCTGGCTTTTGTGTGATATAATCGCAGCCGGACTTGAACCGAGACTGACATTGGTTCCATTCGCTGATTTTTGCATGATGCATGCAAAGGTTACCATACACACACTCGAACACACACAAAACAGCAGTTTTATTATTTCGACGAGGGAGCTCAGTTGCTGCTGCTTCTGGTGACGTTGACCCCAGCACAGAAGAAGAATCGAAAAAGGCGAAGGCAAAGTGAGTAACGCCACCGGAAGGTGAATTTTTTTTAAAGAAAGGTGTAATACAACAAGTACTCGACTGACGGCATCGTTAAATAAAGAACCGAAGCATAGAAACAAAAAAAAAAAGAAATAAAATAATATATATATATATAAATATATATATAACTTAAGAACGTTAAGCGGAAGGTAGAGAAAAAATAAAAAAAAAAACAACGGAAGCAGCTAAAAATACAAAAATAAGGTATAAAAATAAAAATTACAAACAAGCCTAGAAAACAAACCCAAAATCATTGTACATGAACAACAAAGAAAGACAAAAAAAAATTAATTCTTAATATTAATATTTTTACGACTTTTTGCGCATATAATTGAATATTATTCAACTATTTAAACACATAATATATTAGTATATATTTAAAATATATAAACAAGTTAACAACAAAAATTTGCTTAAAAATTCTCTGATGAAGCTAAATAACTAATTATAAAATAATTATCTTCACAAGCCAAATTGCAATTCGAGATGAGTTTTAAATTAATATTTTATGGCCTAGTAGAATGATATTGTGGCTTGTGCCAAATAAAGAAAAGCAATTGAGAAACAATATTCACGTTAGCTGGTTATGAGAAATATATGTACATACGTATTCATGTACTATGTACAATGGAATGGCCAATAACGAAAAAAAAAGCTAACAGAAAACGGCAAACGCTTTCAAGGCCGTTTTATGAAAGCCATAAAAAGTCATTTCATGCCTTGATGCATTTCTTTTCTTCTACTCGCTTACCAATTGGCCCTGGGGCCTGGGCTTTGGCTTGACGGTTAGCCTGGCTAATGCGGCAGCTGTTGTTTATTTTTTTTTTTCTTTTCTTCTATTATTTTTTTTTTTTTGTACATAAAATTTAATTTGCAGCCATAGCAGTGGCAGCATCGCATCTCTATCGCATCGCATCGCGTATTGCCACAAAAGCCAACTTATAAATTAGTTGGCTCAATTCTCTGTCTTTTGGTTTAATGGCTGCGCATGCGCTGATTAGTTTTTTACTCCTGTTTTCTCTCTCCCATTATTGTTGTTAGCCATTATGATGGCTGCTGGATTGTGTTTATTATGCGTTTTCTTTTGCATTATAACCCAAGCTTATTACTTAATCTAAATTGCACTACACACAGTACTCGTACACATTAAAAGCGACAACAAAAGGCCCAACACACAATTGAACGCAATTTCGCTCAGATAATTGTATAGAGCTCTACTATAGTATGAGCGCAACTCATTAATATGGAATGCATGTGGTTTTTCTAAAGGTTATATACTAGTAGACTATTGCCATCACAAACAGTAACTAGAAAATGAACAAGATGAAAGCTGTCCAACCAGCTGCAATAGAAAAAAAATTGACAGCTTTATAGTAAACTAAAAGTAAGTCTTAAAGATGATGAGAGCGCGCTCAAGCCTAGAAATCAATCGGAGCTCAAACAAAAAATAATAAATATATAAAAAATGTGTTGAAAATAAGTTATGGACCATGGAAGCAGAAAATTATCATATTATTATTAGATCTAAAGAGTGTAAAATTCTTGGATTATAATCAATTTATCATGAATTGTATTTTTTTTATGCAAGTTTAGCACTCTCTTGATATATTTTTTTAAGACTAAGAATAAAATTGTTCTTAAAGACAGAAAATTAAAGTTTCTTTTTTCATAGTCAGCTTAATTTATTTATAATCAACTTTTCGATTGCAATTTGAGAACTTCCGTTCCATGTTGCTTATAACATAATCAACAATTGATTGACATGCTTACAGGCGTAATTTTAGCCATTTATCATTTTTCGCTTTTTTTTTTGGCCAATTGACATAAATTAAAGTTTGCATAATCTGTCTATGGCATTTTTTTGAAAGCTGATCTAATAATAATAATATTAACGGCCCCAATGACCTTCAACAAATGTTTACTTTCAATTTTCATAATTGAACTGAGTGAATAAAATAAAATAAAAATAATAAAATAAAGACAGATTGCAAAAATAAATAATAATAATAATAATAATAAGAAATAACTATAAATAAATATATAATCGGTTGTATGTATGAAAGAGTATCAATTTCTTTGGTTATTTCAGTAACGCTTGTTCAATAGTTAAACAATTGAAAGCAAAAGCGGCCAACTAATATAATTGCAGCACACACATGCATGCATACGTATAAAGCACACAGATACGAGTATGTGCACACACACACTGCACTCATGTGTGTAAGTGTGCTACACACCCACAAACAGTTCACAGCTTGAATCGTTAATCATTCAACCGCAACATTTGCAAAAAAATAAAAAACAAAGAAAATAACTAACCCAGGCCCAAACACCGAACCCCATACGAGGCACTAATCCATCGTATACCCGTACCACCCGTAGTAGCTCGAGCATGTTGTCCGGGCGACAGGCCGCCCGTAATTGTAAACGAGTAAATTTAAATGTTTATCCATTGGCAATAGAAATAGCGACACATAAACACAAATCGTAACAATTTAGTATTATACACTATACTAATTAATTTATTCAAAAAAATAAAACTTGGCTAAGACCAAAAATGTTTATTTGTGTCACTTACATCGAGTAAACAAATTCAATTCATATGTTACATAGTGCATTAGAAAATACATATGATTTATTTAAGTGTAGTGTATTAACAATCGTTGAGCAAAAACAATGACCAATTACTGTGTCATTGGGCGAGCGTTGGCGTTGGCGTTGTCCAGCGTTTGCCTTTTAACTTCAAGCCGCGCTTTGAGCGCGTGAAATTAGCGACAGCCAACAAGAGCATTCGCAATAGCAAAAGCAATGCCAACCGGAGCGTAATTGGTAACAAGACACATAGTACACAATTGTAATTTAATTGTAAACTGGTAACAGGTAACAGGGTAACAGGTAACAGGGTAACATAAATGAATGGATGGCGGTTGCTTGGAATCTCCAAAATGGCAGCCCAGCCCACAATTGAAGCCTGATGGCTGACCCAAAAAAAAATACCCAAAAAGTTGGCCACCAAATAAAAATATTGCACAATTGGCATGCAAATTGGCAAATGGCTTAAATGCTTAATGTAGTACTTGCTAACAAAATTGGCGCCCCAAAACGAAGCACACAGAAAAAGACAAAAAAAAAAATAACAACAACAAAATGCTTTTTGTCAGAAGTCTAAATAACACAATTTTGGGTCTACAAATAGAGCCAAAAACATAGCCGCTCCTAGACAGATTACCAACAACAGCAATAAGAGCAGCTGTAGCTATGGCTGTGGCAATTGAATTGAAGTTTTGTTTTACTTTTACACCTACGCCATAGCGAACATTAAACAGGTTCTTTATAAAAGGTCGCCGTAGACCAGGTACATACAAATAATAAAATGTGAAAGGTTTGGCCAACTTAGACTTTAGACTTAGACTTTGGCAAAATGTACTCGAATAAAGCCCAAAAAATCCATTCGACTGGCAATTAAAAACTAGTCGCAATGTTGCGTTACAAATGTGAAATTATTGCGCAAGTGCAGACCAAAATTTTAATTTATTTAATTGCAGTTGCAGAAAATAACAAAAATAAACAGCAAAATAAATTACAAATCAACTGTCACACGACAGCAACATCAGCAACAACAAAAAGTGACAATGATGAGGACGTTAAGGCTTGGTCAAGAGCAAAACATCAACAGAGCTTTAGCTCACAATAAATGCTTAGACTTCGCGGGATAGGCATACAACAGACAACCAACAACTCATCGGCAGGCAGGTGACAGGCCTCAAAAACGTGTCACAATTCACAAAACTAACACCATGCGGCGATCGTGATTAGCTAAAAAGAGGGTATAAAAAAACTGACCAAAATACTACTTAATCTCAACTATATGTATATACATATAGTATTACATAGCAGCATGTGAAAGTTAAATACGAGTCAGTCTAGACTATAAGATACCCAGTTCAGAAATATCCATTGGCTACTTGTAACAAGAAAAAAATATTTTATTTTTAAAAAACATTTTATTTTTTTTACCAATTAATCTTATAACAATTATATGATATAGTTGATTGAGTCCAAATTTTTAATGCTATAGCTTAAAAAGCAAACAAGTTTACTTTACAATATAATTGTAAAATAAATTTATAATAATAATAAATAATATAGAAGCGATATTCCCAATTTCAAATCAACTTCAACTGCATACGGTAATAAGAGATCTAGAAAGTCATTAAGAACGACGCGTTCATACAGTTCGATTCGGATATTAGTTCTGACCTGCGTCGGGCTAATCACCCAATCAGCCGAAAAAACACCAACCGATTACAGAAACCTCAACAAGTTACAACCAGAAAGGCATCTGAATGAAATCCCCAGGGAAGCAGGAGAGTTGGGCGACCCAAGTGCACCTGGCGTCGAACAACAAAGGATCGAGCTTACCCGGCACAACATCAGCTGTGCGCAGAAACATAGTGTAGAAACTTAATAGAGGCCCTAAGCTCCCTAGAGGAGTATCAAAGGAAAAAAAAAATAAGTTCTGACCAAGACTATATATACTTTATGAAGTCGGCCTTTTTATGCCTGTTACATACATTTTCATAAATCTATTATACCCCTTTTTATTTTTTCAAATGATATCAGGGTATGAAATATATCAACTTGCTTAGATCCGCATAGCATACGGTTGTGATCAGATACAGATACAAATTCCCATGATCAGTGACCTGTTAATTTATATATGTATACATACATTACATATTCTATGTGATATTTCATGTTATTGAAAACTTGTTTCTAACAACCCACACAATGAGTCCAAGCAACACTCTCTCATTCGATGTAGTATTCAAATGAGTTTTTTCATACAACTCAAGCTAGAGTATCTGTAAATCGGCTTGATAGCATCGTTTGTGTGTTAGATTTCCATTTTATTATTGTTGATGCTTTGTAATTATAAAAGTGACTTAAAACGACATTTGCTCATCAGTGGACCTCACCACATACCTCCTCACCGTACTTCAGTGCTTCACTGCTTCTTTGCCATTTGTGTAGACAAGTCAAATGAAGAGCCTTTTGCCAAAATGAGCGTTGTGCCTGCGCTTTCAACTTTGACAAAGTGTTTGGCATCATGGCAAAATGTCAGCTAAAAGAAACTCAATCTCCACCCTTTCCCCCTCCCCCCACACCTTCTTTTCAATGGAATATACGACAAGAAACTTAAAAGCCAAAGGCCGCCATAACGCTTTCTGGGGAGCTCTTTCGCTCTCTCTATCTATCTATCTATCTATCTAACTGGCACGCTGGCTTTTGAAATGCTTAGATAATTGCTTTGCCAATTTGACTTAATGAATTAAATCTGCATTTATATTTCGCTTTGTTGACCCAACAACAACAACAATAACAAAAAAGTTGACCACTTGTATGCTTTATAGCCATTTATATCAGCTTAAATGCGCGACAATGTCAAAGTTTAGACTCGCTTTGTGCCTAATTTAATGCTCTCAAAATATTCATGAACTGAAAGTTATTTTTTTATCGACAAAAGCTTTTACTTTCTTTTGTCGATTTATTAACATTGCAGTTGCTCATCAACAATAAATTCACGTGCAAAAAGAATTATATCAAAGATACATATATCCACGCCTAATACTACTATCATACTTGTAGTCGTATATACCATCATCATCAGTCAAATTGTATCCAAGAAATTCGTAGAAAGCTGCACCCAAAATAATGCAATATTGCTTTTATGTTAAAATTTTTTTGAAAAATGAACTAACAAAAGATATTATGCACATACACACACACACACTCGCGCTCTACCCATATGAAATATGTGCAACCAAAAACTGAAGAATTATTTTTTTTTTCAATAGTCATGAAGGGTAAAATGTGAAATTGCTTTTTGGTATTCAAGTGCTGACAGGCCAAGCACAGCATAGCTCAGCACAGCACATATACATACAGATATACGTCGTATCATCAAATGCAGACCTCAAAAATCATTTCCGTTGTTCAAGTATTTTCACTTTGATTGTAAACTGGCAGCAAACAGAATTTTCGAAACTCATTTAATACTAGTAATATGTAAATGTGACGCGCAGACCAAAAAAAAAAACGATTCAAAAATGTTAATAAAAGTTAAACTAGTAGACGAAACATAAATACCCTACTTTATATCACAGGTATTGCTAATACGATAAAATGAATAAAATTTATGATCTTGAGTGCGAAACAGTGAACAAATCCCATTTTGGACGCAATCCATAATTTTTAATAATAATAATCTACATAAAATATTCAAAAAATATAAAATAATAACTCTCCTTTTACACCTACTAAAAAATTGTCAGTTCCAAATATGAAATAAATCCAAAAATTTTAAATATTTTGACCTACATATTAACTTTTGTGTCAAATCTATTCTTTCACTCATCATAATCATAATGAATATTAACCATATTTTTAATTCAGACTATGTCATGCAAAATTTTGAAAGTAGTAGAAAGTTAAATATATTTTATCCAATATTAATTATTTTCTTAAGCAACTAATAAACTATTTAAAATATTTTAAAATATAAATAGAACAATAAATTTCCAAATTTATTTACTTTTTGTTAGCTAGTTAACTTACCATTTCCTTTCGCAGCGTCGCTATCTGTGTATCCAAAGTGCTGCCAGTTACACTGATTTTTCCAGGTGAGCTTAATGTTGCTTTTGTTGTTGGTACTGTTGTTGCTGCTACTGCTGTCGTTGTTATTGTTGTTGTTATTGCTTTTATGTTATTTTCATTTTTTTCATTTGAATTGGAAGCCAATGTTGGCGTCTTCGTTGTTGTTGTTGTTGTTATTGTATCTAAAGCCTTGGCTGATTTATCGTTTGCATTTTCATTGTTGCTGTCTTTAAATGCCTGCTTATCGCAGTTACTGTTGCTGTTGTTGCTGCTGCTTAATTTGTTGTTAGTTTTGTTATCACAAACTTTTTGGCTTGCTAATTTGTTGCCGCTATCGTTCTCCTTATTGTTGTTGTCATTATTATTATTGCCACATTCGAGCTCCTGCTGTGCCTCGACATCGCTCAATAGACCGGAATCGGAGCCAAGCAGCTTATTAAAGCCGCTCAAAGATTTTGGCAATGGCGGCAAGCCGCTTAACGACATTCCGCTAAAATGGAAAAGAAAAATTCAAATACCAAAGATTAGTTTTAAAATATTTTCAAATTTTTTTTTTTGAAAGTGAAATAACTTAAGATTAGTGTAGATCCTTGCATACCTACGATTGCCACCCAAATAGCCATAGCCGTGCCAATAACTAATTATGTGCCCATCTCTATCATCATCATCACCATTATTATTATCATAATCATCGTTTCTTTCATCATCATTGCTATTACTATCCTTATCGCTATGCCCCACATCATGCAAGACAAGTGGCAATGTGTCATCATCAGCAATGCCATTGCCATTGACATCATCATTATCATAATCACAACATGTAGACATTTGGTTATGCCCCGCGCACGCACCCCATTCCTCATCATGCTCATCAATGGCAAAGAATCCATCTTGAAATTTTTGATACCATTTGGCCACATACTGTGCACTCGGCGCAAATGGCCCAAACGCACTGCGGCATTCCTCAACTATCTGATTGGGATAGAGACGCCGCCGGAAGCCAAACAATATACATTGCTGCAGTTCGACGGACGTTGGGGCCGGTATTGGCGACAAGAACAGCTCGTCCAGATCTTCGGACATTCGATTTGTTGTTGTTGTTAACTTGCGTTTAAAACGACTTAAGACATTTGCTGTAATTTGGTATTGTACAATATAAAAGACTTTGATATACATATTTTACACATATCAAATGATTGAGAGCGACAGCAGAGAAGAACAGAGAGTCTCTCTCTCTCAGTGCATAAATTTTTTCAACAAAACGGAGAGAACTTTGAGGTTATTTTCAAAGCACAAAAAACAACTTTAAACAATTTGGAGTGTTAGCAAAAAAAGAAACAAAAAAAAAACATGAAATAATGTGGCCAAGCAGCAAAAAAATTAAAGGTAGCAGTATTTGGCTTTGGCTATTGCTGTTTGCCGCTTCAGCCAGGCATTAATTAATACGATAAGCTGACAACAATGACACAATGACATTTCAATCTCTTTTATATATGTATGTACACACACACACAGGTATATACAATCTTTATTTACACGTACATAGATATATAGGCTCAAGTGTTTTGAGCCAAGAAACGAGACACTTAATTCAGCTTAGAAACCAGTAACCAAGGCCAGCAGCTATATTTTTGAAGTAGACTTGCCACTGGCACTGCCAAGATACAAATACTTATGTATATCTAAAGTAACGCCACCAATAAGCCACTTGCATTTGGTTCGCAATAAATGATATTTTGAATGCAGTCAAAAAAAAAAATTATTTTTTAGCAATAAACTTTGCTACTTTCCCGGTTTAAACAAACAAAAAATTGGTTAACACAAAAGGCTAAGGCAGCATTTCCAGTAACTTGAAACATTAGCAATATTTTGTACACATTTTGAAGACACCATTTTCATATATCATAAAAAGAATAACAAACAAGTTAATGCTTAGTATTGATTTGAAAAAAAAAAAAAAAAAACCCAACAAACGAGTCTGAAACAAGTTGCATCCAAAGGCCATAAACTCAGTTATATAGATACAGATACACACTCACTATTACTAACACGTTAATAGATACTGGCATATTAAGAACATTATTAATTCAGTAAACGTTTTGTTATTGTGTTCATTTTATTATTATTATTGCCATGTAACTGACCCAATTGCTGGGGCCCATAAGAAGTTGGCTCTAACGATTAGTGATGATTAAACTCTTAAATAGCAGATACTATCTATATATCTATATCGTTTAACGATAATCATAGTCTAAACTTGTGCAGATCAGCTGCAAATTGACGCTACCAATAACAAAAAAAAAAAAAAAAACAAAACTGCAGCACTTAAAAAAGTTCAGCCAATAATTCATATAACCATTTCAAGCCAACCACAATCCATTGCAATCATTTTTCGCCATCATTTTCAGATTTATCGGTCACGGTGGGGCTTAAAAGTATTTTTTGTTTTTGTTGCGCTTGCTCGGCTAACTAACCAACTGAATGCTTGGCTGCATCTTGAGCTTCATTTGGGGCCAAGTTAAGACGTAGACAGTGACAGCTGGACCGGACTGTATCGGTCAGTAGATAGCTAGTATGCATGTATGTATGTATGTACGTATACATATATCTAACTAAGTATAAAGCGTGAGGCAGAAGCAGACAAATGCATTATGTATTAAACTTGGCTAATTGCTTGCTGTGTCTGTGTAATCAGTAAGCAGGTACGCTTTAGCAATTGCTAATTTGTGTGAATAGCAGCAGCAGCAGCAGCAACAGCATCAGCAGCACCAGCAGCAGAAAGTGTATCTATATTTGCGAAAAATACTTTGTATCTTTAGCTTTGGTTGAATGGCCGATTTCACCTCAAATACGCCAGTCAAAACAACAAATACAACAACAATGTAAGCTCTAACAAAAAAAAAAATAAATAAAAATAAAAATTCTACAATACAGGAAGCAATAATCACTTAAAAAAAGAAAAAGAGTTAAGACTTAAAAGCTGCGTGCCTTAGCAATTGGCAATACCATTTATTTATATATTTATTTTATTTTTTATTATTTTTATAACACATGCTCTCATAGATACTCTTAGATAGCTGTTGGCCCATAAATATCTAATAGATATATTTATTTATACATATACGCTTAATTTATTAACAGCTGCCAAAAAGAGTCAACGGCGGACAACAACAAAAAAAATAAATACGTCAACAAACCAAGAAACAGGCCGTAACATGCAGATCTAAAGACCTTTTTTTTTTGCTCTCGACGCCATTAACTTGAATAATAATCACCAAAAAAAGTTTTAAAAAAATTAAGTGCAAAATACATATTTAGCACGTTCGAGGCACTTAAAACAACCACAAAACAATAAACA
Organism: Dettopsomyia nigrovittata; assembly: GCA_037040065.1. NCBI lineage: Eukaryota > Metazoa > Arthropoda > Insecta > Diptera > Drosophilidae > Dettopsomyia > Dettopsomyia nigrovittata. The sequence goes on from JBANCX010000002.1 coordinate 123,777, forward strand.
TAAAAGACAACGTTTTGTCAAGCATAAAATAAAAAAAAAAACTTAGGAAAACATTAAAATAAAAACTAAAAAATAAATAAATAAAAACTTTTTTTTTCTTTGTTTGCAATGCACCTGAGAGTAATTGATCAAAATGACTAAATGATTAAATGCACAGATACCCTATTTAATTTTTTTTTACTGATTAGAAATAAATATAAATAAATCAAGAATAAATTGTATTTATTATCTAATAAATCTAAATAAATAATTTACTAATAATTTTTTGTGCTAATCATAATTTAAAGCATAAATATTATGATATACCTTTAAACTAATATAATAAACGTATACATAAATATTTTAAATGTATTTATATTTTTTTCTTATTCTCAATGACTTCTTGTCAGCTAATTAAGTAAGGATAATTACATATAATATACAAAATTGTTTATGCCTGCTCCGCTGTGGATTTCCTGCCCTACTCTCGTTGATTAGCAAAAAATAAAAATAAAAAATAATACAACCTGCTGTGTGCTCGGCATGAGCTGTAAACAATCTGTAGTTAATTTGGCAGCTGATGGCGCCGACATTTTAACTAAAAATTTCACCACAGTTTGAGTACTGAGTAGCAGCAGCAGCAGCAGCAGCAGAAACAAATAAACTATGGTCGCAGTGCAGGTGATTATGGTAAAAGCAATTTTTTTTAATTTATTTTTTTTTTACATTTGCATTTAGTTTTGCTCTCTTTTGAGCCATAAAAAAATACTGCACTATAAGCCTGATCCCTTCACTCTTATTAATTAGACCAAAAATGGTAAAAAAAAAATACCTTAAATAGGGTATTTATAAGAGTATAATTTGTAAGTTATATATATATATATATGTCCAGGCAACTGATTGCTTTACTATATTCATTTGGTAAGTTCATTAGCCCCCATTGCGTCTTATGCTAAAAAATATAACTTGAATATAGTATATGTATAGGAGTAGGTATTAATCTTGATTTATATCTGATCAGTCTAGTCTATAGCTATATATGGCCATTGTTGGTTTCTAAATGAAGATTTCTGTTTAGATATCAATTGTTGCGGCCACTTCTTAATATGGCAACTGTGACGCCTTTTTGCAATTTTTTCAACCTACACAGCTGAATTGAATTTTTTTTTTTTTGTAAATATTTTAATTAATTAGCTTAAGTATTCAAAAATGGCTTAAAACAACGAACTAAACGATAAGTGCTTGTATAATTTAGTATAAGTGTGGGTGGTCTTTTAAAGGGCAAACAATATACAACTAATAACATAATTATGCAAAGAAATTTTTTGAAAAATAAATAAAAATTAAAATAATAATTATATATGCCTATATTATATCACAAAGAAAATATTTTTTTTTCTAAACTCTTTTGAATCTATATAATTTTAGATTTTCAATAGGTTAGAATAATGATTTAATTACTTTTTTATTTCCAGAATAGACGGGTCAACTTTGATCATCGCACTCTTTTATGTATTTATAAGGATAAACAGAGTTTTTAGGCCAAAACAAAGCAATAAAAGCTAATGCATAAAATGCTTTCTTTCTACATACGATTATATAGATTTAATGGAAGATTTCCTCCACGTGCAAGCCAAGTCGAACGTGTAAGGTCAACACAAATAACTTTGGCTATATATAAGTATACATACATACATATAAAAAGAAACATTTCTAGAAGCACATTTTTTTTTTTAAATAATACAACATATACACAAAAAAAAATATTTATATTTATAAGTAGTCACAGATTTTAGTTGTTGAAAATACTTTTTATTAATAATTAAGCAAACAAAAGCCTTAAAAAAAACACTTTTCAACTAGACGCTGTCTATAATTTTACATAGAATATTTTTAGTTATGCTCTTTGCCATATTTTTCTAGGCATAGCAACATTTTTTTTTTCTATTATTTTATTTATATTATTTTTATTTTTATATACAACACAATTATTTTTAATTGTTATGCAGCAGCCTCATTTTGTTTTTAGAACACAGACACAACACAAAGACACGCAACGGAACAAACACAAACAAAAGCTGCGTAAATATTTTGATCGAAGCAGCAACAACAGTCTGAGGTTTTTTTTTAACGCGTACTCACTGATTATTATTTTTACAAACAATATAGGAATTATAAACATATAATTAATTTTTATTTTTTGTATAATTCCGCTTGGCAATACACTAGCATATAGTATTTAATTTGATTTTTTTAGCTAGGTTGGCTTGCTTTGATAGCTCTGAGAAATTTCGCGTGCTACTAAAAGTCAAACGTTGGCGACTTTTTGCCACATTTGAATGTGAGTATATTGAGAAATAGTCTCTCGCAGAGCGTAAGAGATACAAGAGAAACAAACGGCGCACCAGTTCTATCTATCGCAGATGCATGTATGTATGTAAATACGAGCAGTCGCAGATGCAGAGCACAATGAAAGAGCTGAGAAAATTAGAGATCAAGATAGAGATAAAAATATATAAGAAATGCGTGTATTGATTTAATAAAAATAAAATAAAAACAAACAGGGTGACTCGCTGGATATATGATCAATAGAAGTTAGTTAGAAGTAAAAAACCCAAAAATTTGCAAATTTAACTTAAATTTGTATCTATTTTTAATTGACTTTTTAATGTGTCATTGATCGTGCAAGCGTGGCTCGAGGTCAGTTGTTTATTTCAATACAAGATAAATAACAATTTAAACACCATCAACAAGAAAAACAATCACTTGGATTACTGTATAGCTATTTCACAAAATCTCCTAAACACCTTTCCTCATCACCAGGGTATGCTATCAACTGAAGCTGCGCTCTTGTCATACCATTAGTTTCATACTAGAACTAGTTGTGAATTTTAATAGTTAAAAATTGTACATACGAATAAGAAGCAATAAGTTGTACCTCATGGCTTGGTCACACTATTTTATTGTGTGGTGTTGTTATTTATATTGTATTAACAAAAACAACTGACCTCTAGCCCCGTTAGCACGATCAATTAAATTAGAATATGTATATTGAAAAATTGCATCACCCTGTATCGCTGATCCACAGCCATACCACAATTTTCTATTTATAGAGATAATAACAAAATAACACGTTGTTTCTCTATGTAGTAGCAGTACATCATATTTGCCTCCCAACAAAACTGTTCAATGAGCCAAAGGGTAAAACCTCAAACAGACGACACACTAGGCATAAAAAAAATTCTGGCACAAAGCGCTAGCTCATTCACAAAAAAATTCAAATATGTTGACGTGGATGACATCAAATTTGTTGTTAGCCCCCCGACAGCGACAACAATTTAAAAAAAAAAACATACAACATATTACCCTTGCCCCGTGCAAGATTGAGAATAACAAAAAATTGGGAGCGTGTCGTCGTGTTTTCAATTTGAAAATTTTTTTTTAATTTTTAAAAATAAACTCGGAAAAGCGCTCCACGCAACGTCAGAGACATATACATGTGTAGGACTTACCGAGTATTGTACGTACATACATCGCATGCATGGGATTCACCATACCACGGCGTATAACCAAAAATAGTTCAGGCGATCGCGCAGGTGGTAAATGAGAGCACGAACGGGATGCAATACGATTCAAAAGAATGCAAGAAACGATGACAACAACAACAACATCAGCAGCGGCAACGTCAACGTTGTCATAAATCTTGAAATGCCTTTTGTGCCACTGTGTGGTGACTTGAGGCGATTTCTCGCAAAACAAACTACGTGATCATAATATCAATAGTTGACCCATTTGTGAAAAAATAAATAAATATATATTTTAGCAAACATAAAGGCAAATCGTTTATAAAGCAAACTCAATAAAGGTTTTAAAAAATTTTGGCAAACAAATCAAGTGGGTCATAATTTAGTTAATATTATTTAAACCGCGCATTGTTTATATTTATATTAAAAAGAACAAAAAAATGAAGAATAGTATCGAAGGTTCTTTTCATCTGATTTCTTTCTAAATAAAGTTCAAAGTGTTAAAGAGGTCAGAGCTAATAAAAGCTCAATATGACGGACTGAATGACTGACCAACATAAACTTGCTTCTATCTAAAACCATGTGAACAAAGAAAGTCACATTTTTTACAGTAACTGCAGGGTATTAAAACTTTAACAATATTATTAGAAATCTTTCTAAGGTCTCTCAATGTCAGTTACTTGACTCACTCTAATGGGTTATAATAATTTTTTCATTGTATTCTTAAAAAGATCTCAGGTACGAGGCGCTAATTAACTGAGAAGTCGCCTAATAATTGTTGGCCACAACAAAACCAAATGGCCAGGTAATTTTTATGAACCTTGTTCACAACAAAAGCTAAAAGTGTTAAGTAAAAACAAAAAACAGAAAAATCACAATAACAAAAGCAAAATATTAAATAAATAGCCAGAAAGAGGGTCAAGCTCAGTTGGTGTCTTGAATTGTTTGAGCTTTTCTAGCTATAAATGATATGATATTTAAATCGCTTTATATGCAGGCCTCTCACGTACAACGCCCCCACCTTTCTACACATTTCGAATAATTTTCGCTTTCATTTAAATGGCCAAACTGACTTACAAGAGCAAAACTTTTTCAAGACAATACAGAGACTTTCTGGCTGAATGTGTTTCCAAAAAAGATTTAGTTTTAAAGCTACTCTCCTCTTTTATTTTATTTTTTTTTTTTTTTTGTGAAATTTCTAAACAAATCAGTAAGTAATCATATGCAAATAAGCCAAATAGAAGAAAATGAAGGCACTCCACAATGATTTCACATATAGTATGTATGCATGTATGGTTGGACGATGGCTCGGTTTGGTTACCTAAATAAATTTCATTTAGTCTTGTGAGCAGCTTGCGTTCCATACGATTTGTTTCGGGTTTCTCTTTCGACTAGTCGAACGAAAAGCGAAATTTTTGATTTTGGTTTTCTGATTAGTAGTAGAACTAACCAACCAACAAGACTTTATTTCAAATAGTAGTAGTAGTTTTAACTGCGATAGACAGACAACACCTTTTGGCGAATAGCATTTTAGAGGTTTGCTTAATTTATGCACCTTGTCATCGTTGGGTTTTTAACGATGGGTCGATGTTTTTTTGGGTTAGAAACGACTACCTGACATTGGATATACATATAGATGAGTATGTTTTCGTTTCAGAGTTTCTGTTGTTTATTTGCAGGTGCTTTGAGGTAGACAAAAGCGAAAGTTGTCTAGTAATTTATCAAATAATATGTTAGCTGAATTATTTATGTATGCTTAAAAAAAATATATGGCATAAGACGAATTGGAAACCATTTCGAAAAAACAGTCAGTATTACAATATTTTAAGAAACCTGGAATCTTAGCATAGTTCTGAAGTTAAAGCCAAGAGTTTATCAACTCTATAACAATAAAAATAGCAATAAGTAAAAATCATCCTACAATTTATAGCATGAAATCCAAAAAGAATTCTAAAGAAGCTCTAGTCGAGTGTGCTCGATTACGAGATACCCCGATTCTCAAAGGTTACTTGTACTGATTATATCTATGGCAGCTATAGGATGTAATATTGGGGTAGCGCGCTGTAGTGTGTAGATTAGATTATAATTGCTCTAGGAACTGTAATTGTGATCCGATCGTTATTGACTATTGATGCTGATCAAGAATATATATATTTTTGATAGGGTCGCAGATAACTCTTTCAGCATGTTACATACATTCTCGCAAAACTATAATACCCGTTTTCTATTTTTCAAATGTATCGGAGTATAAAAAGTCAAACCACTTGGCCAGTAGCAAACAAAGCAGGAAACTTAAGCAATGCGCGCACTTGACTTGCAAAGTTTCATTTTATATCTGATAGATACAAATCAACAGCAGCTGGTACTTTTTTTTGTTTTTTTTTTATTTTGGACAATACACAATAAACTCAATAAACTCATAAAGTTCAATTGCTTCAAAACACTTGAAATCTACAAAAAGGAAAAAAAAGCTAAACAAAAGGTGAAGCAAGTGCACAAGATACCACAAAAAAAATTATAATTTTTTTTACTTTAGGTCATAAATTCGATTAAAAACCCACAAAGATCCTTTTAGTTATGGAATAGATAAGTCGCGATCAGTGCGTTAACTGTAGTTAGGTTTAAAATTGTTTCAAACTTAAAACCGGTTCTATACTGACAACTAGAGCAGCTGGACTTAAGGCGGAATTTAACTTGGCCAAAAACAAAAATCAAACATTTTTGTAAATTTTAAATTTAAATTTATTTTATTTTTGTTAGTGCAAAACTGGAGCTCAAGTGCATTAAGTGGCGAATTGCTTCCGGTAGTTGGTCGCGTCTCATGGATTGGTTCAGCTTTAGCTGAACAACAACAACTTCGACTTGGACTTGATTCGTGATTGTGTTAGCAGCTCCAATGGGCCACACTTGGTCCCGCCGCCTCCAAGTGGTCCGTTGTGGCTCGTCACAAAATTTTGTACATTTCGTAAGCTGCTTCAGTTTTCATACAATTTTCTTTTTGCTTCATTTTTGGTTTTTGGGCTGCCTAACACTCACACACACAAACACACACACACAGCTAATGTTATAAATTAACGCAACACAACAAAACAAACAACAAAAATTGTACCAAATACAAAACAACAACAACAAAAATTGTATCGTCATGTGGGTTTATATAAGCCAGCCGGCCAGCCCGCCACTCAGCCATTCAGCCAAATAGTTAGACTGACTGGCAACCTACGCGCATATGCGTCCAGATCCACATACATCCACTTCCAGGTCGCCTCAGTCAGCATGGCCACTGGACCTACTCGCTAAGACAGTTGGCCAAAAACTATTTTTCCGCATCTATGGCTGCTGCTGTTGGTGTTGAATTTCGTTTACCTTTTTTTATTTTTTTGGGAATTTTTCAAGCAAATTTACAATTTGAAGCTTTTTTATTTTTCTCACGTCAATGACTTTGCATAAAATTAGCACAGTTTGACTTGAAAAAGTCGCTTAATTAGACTTTTGAATAGAAAACAGGGAAGTTATTTACCAAAGAAACTAATTATATGCTTGTCAATAGCAATTTAAAAATTTTGGAAAATTGATAATATTTCGTAAAGATATTCAAATAACAAATATCTAATGTATTAAAGAGATGGAAGATAAAAGAATAATATTGTATAATACTACATAAGATCATCACTCGATGATCTAGCCCTAAAACCAGAATATAACTCTGTTTAATATAATAACTTTAACTCATATAGAAAGTCGCATAACACTTGACCCAAAGCCAATACAAAACAAATATTTGTACAGCTGGAAAAGCTAAGAAACCAAAAAAGAAAAAAAAACATAGAATAGTTTTAACAAAAGAGCAAAGTACCGTTATGCGCTGAAATCTTTCAAGAATATGAAATCTCTGTTGTTTCTGTTGTTGTTTTGACGTTTCACGAAAAATTCCATCCCAATTCATAAGACGTGCGCAGACAACATACCTGACATTCAGTTAGACCCTAAACAACATAACATCTCTCCAGTACCCTTCGTCTAATACGGATGGCATGTCATCCTCTCGTTTTTTTTTTTATGTCTACAGTGTCCATAAAACAGATCAACAAATCCGGCAGTAACTGTCATTGTCAGCCTCTATCTCAAAAGTTACTACAATCAGTCAGTTAAGAGTAAAGTGTCAAGATGCTTAGCAATTATAATGATGATTATAATTATTATTATTATTATGAGAGAAGGGGACAACGCTTCATTCTTTCTGATTACTTGAACTTCTCACATAGTTTTTGGCCAAGAACAACTGTACAACTTCTTATTATTATAAAGTACTTTGCACACGCAGACATATTGTTTGTTGCTTGTTTTGGCTGGACAAACTCAACTGACTTACTGACTGACTAGTTTTAGACGATATGGTATAACCTATAACCGTAACTACGACTACTTTGACTTGAACATACTTTGACGCTACTTTAGTTTGTGACTGGCTTAATTTTGTGGGGGCTTGGAGGTCTTATTTTTGGGGGTTTAAGGTTTCAGGTTTTTCAGCGCGTTTTTGTCGCATCATCTAAAAGTATGTACGAGTATGGTATATTTGGTACTCGGGCATAGCCAGCCTAACAACACTTGTAAGACAGTTGTTTCAGTTCTTCAGTATTTTTTTTTATTTTTCAGTATTTTTTCTGGTTGTTCAGTTAAAGTCGCTTTGCCATACTTTAACGGTTCTCACACTCTCAGCAACCGAATCTGGCGTGTGTATCTTTGGCAGCGAGTGGCACTCATCATAATTACAACGCCGTCGCGGCCTCAACACCAACAACAACAACTGACTAACTGACTGACTAGCTGACAGCCACATGGGGCAAACAACACACGAGGCAATGTCTTAAAGTTGAAGTTGATTTTAGATGCGAATGCGGTACCAACTATCCACAATATCTGTGATGTTTCCCTCTAGTAAGTAGTTAGTATGACTCTAGTGTTTATAATTTATGATTGCTTTGCGTGATTTTACATTTCTATATTATTAGTCTAAACTTGGTTTGTCTTTCAAGTCTTTGTATGACTGTATATGTAGTATGTGTATTGCAAACACCTACGATCATAGAATAATTCGACTCAAAGGCCCTAAAAAACTGACGAATAGTCGTACCAACCCACTTATGTACTAGTTGCAAGCTAAGAATTGCACATTGCTGCCAAATTGTATTTGTAATTTTGAATGCTGTTGTTGGTTGATCATTAAAAAAAAACATTTCGAATGCATAAATATATAATTATGGATTTTGTGTAATGATTTCACTAAGATACGCCCGCCAATTGATACGAAGCGCATGCCAAAAGTGCGGGATATGATAGAAACAAAAAATACATGCATTTAAATAAACATTGCTTTGAATAATAATTTGAATTTCAAAATAAACACATCCAAAAACTGAACTAATAATAATTTGACACTAATCGGTCATCGTTTTGTAGCTGCATTTTAATTGTCTCAAAACCTAGACAACCTATGTATGTACATATCTAAGGTCATCTTGTCAGCATTCCGAAGACTTAACTTAAGCTTCTTTTTTTATTTCTTATATTTTTATGAAACCTCGCCTTGAAACGAAGCCAACTTAATGATGATTTGAAAACATAAACATTAAAGCTTGTTGTTGTCTAAATAGTTATTGCATAAATATATATCATAGCAATTATATATATAGCTCTTCATCAATCATGCTACAAAGTGTAAATAAACAAACAATAACAATCAATATGGAAACAGATTCTGACCAGCTGTCATAAATGATTTTGACCCATCACATCTATTTATCTATCACAGTTTATTTAGGAAACTAGTCAAATTGTTGTTGACTTAATCTGCTGACTTATTGATTTTTGTCGAGGAGGAAGATATATTGGTTATGGGGACTATACAAATTTCCGGTTAAGCGTAATTATTTGACAAACTCGAAACCGCAATAAGGAAGCCCTTAGCATAGCTAAGGCATGAACTAAGAATTTCCATGTAAATCTATACAAATGCAAATGATATCAGCATAAGCATAGTGAAGCAAATAAACTGAATGTGACTGCATTTGGTTAAAGGCATTTTCGGTTGTTGTTGTTGCTGTTGGCAATTCCCAGAAAATTATGCTTGGAAATTGAGAGTCTCTAGCGGCATTGCATGAAGTTTTTTTTTTATTTTGCAGTTGCCTTTCGCGTTGACGTCGACGCTATATTACGACACAGTTTTCATTTCGTTTTTAATAATCATTTGCAAATGTCTATTAGGCCGCCCCACAGTCAACAATCGTTGGTACTGTACCCCCGCTTCAATCTCTCTCTCTCTCAATTCAACCACTTCAGTTTAGTTCAGTGTTGCGCATGCGCAGCGCAGCTCAGCTCAGCGCATTTCAAAGGAAACAAATCGCAAAAGGCCCAAAGACCAAAACAGAAAAATTCAAGAGAAAAACAAATGCAAACAATCTTATGGAATACCAATGAAGCTGCAAAATGTTTAAAGCATGTAAATTAAGACTTTTAGCTAACACAAAAAAAAAAAAATTATAGTTAACCAATTGCAAATGGAGGCGGAGAAGCTATAAAGGGGTTACATTGTTTGAAATGCATTTTTTGTTGCTGTTTTGTGTTGTTTTGGACAGCATTTAAGCTATAAATGCAAGTTTTGAATTCATGTTAATTTTGAAAATAGTATTTTGGGAGAGCACTCAGTGCATAGCTTTCATCTAACATCCAAAAGCTGAGATTGCTTGACAAATAGAGACGCCCATTACTGTTGCAGTTGCATTTGAATTATAGTCATCTTCTGTGAAGTAAAAGTTGGCCAAATATCTAAGGTGTGGGCTTATATTAGACATTTGATGATAATATGATATATGAGAACTTCAAGTTTTTTTAGTTATAAATATAATCTTTTAATCTTAAATTGATATTATGTATGTGTACTTATTTCTCTGAACTTGTGGTGTTTAAGTGTAGTAAGTATGCTCCGGAAATGCTTTGTAATTCTTGACAAACGGACAACTGTTACTCAAGTTATGCAATTAAATTAAAATAAAGTTGCAACAACAACAACTACAACACGACTGCAGCAGTAGCAAACAATAACAGCAGGCATTCAGTTGACCGCATTGATGTTGCATATTGTTGTCGCTGTAGTTGTAGCTGCTACTGCCCGCCTGTTGCGAGTGTTGCAATTGCTTTCGCTTTGATTGAATTTATTTTATAATCCACAAACGATGCCAACTGCTTAGCTTTATGCCTGTGCAAGTAGGTAACTATAGTAGGTATATATATACATACATACTATGTACATATATAACTGCATTTATATATGTATGTATAAGAAAACTACATTTGTGAGATACACAATTTCCAATTTGCATTTTATCGTATGGAGCCAACATAGGAAACGACACGTCCGACAGCGGCCGGCAGAGTGTATGATATACATATATATATGATAAATTATATTATTGCCATAATAATAATATATTTACGAGTCATATAAACTGAAGCACATACACACACTAAGGGGAATCGAATCAACTAAAAGTTGGCTTAAATCAGCTGCCAACATAGCAGCTGTGTTGATTTATATTATTCATTGATTTCATATTTTTTTCAAAATGCGCATTAGCGGCTTCCTTCCAATTTGAAATTACGATAACAAATATATATAATATAAACATATACATACATATATAAATTGCAACAATACGATACAATTTTACTGGCGAAAAGCGCAGATAGTGATACTCTAAACAAAGTATTAATTTTAATAATCTATCAATAGAGCTATTGATTATGTTTTAGTTATAAAAGGCAGCTTAAAGATAGTAAATATAATACGATTATACGTCGTCCTCTAAATCGAAACTGTCCCCTTTTCATTCAATTCATTAAATCGTAAAAATTATATACATTTTGCTGCCCTCGTTAATTCATAGCATTTTTCATAGTGTCATAAACAAAGTTAAGAAAGTTTCTCTCAGCGCTCTCTTTTGCAGCTACAGCTTTCCGCTCTCTGCTCTCATTCGACTGAGCTCCATCTTTGACAAATTTTCCTCACTTTGTTTATAACAACGCAACGCAAAGAATATTGAATATAATTCGGGATGTGAAATATAATAAATCGAATTCCTATGCAATTCGTAGAAAATATGATCTCTTGCCAATTTAAATTATCGGGATTCGACTGTAATACTAAACATAAATGTATAAATTATATATTTTTTACATCTTTTAGCAATATTTTTTATATCATGTTTGTTTATAGGATATAAAATATACATATATACTACAAATAGCATTAAATAAATATAAAACTAACAATTGCCGTTTGCTATATAATACATACATATACACTCTCTCTCGCATTTCATATCTTTGGGTTATGGATTTGCTTTGTAAATTGGATTATGTCTTATATTGTATTATTTTTGTATCTCTTACTTGCAGTTATTGTTATTGTTGCTGGTAAAGCTGCTGTGCCACATCCTCCAACAGACAAGCAATAAAATTGTCGACGCATGCGTTGCCGCTGCTAAAGTTTGTAATTACAGCCATTGCGCATTGTACAGTGGTGCTGTGCTGGTGCTGTGGTGATGGCACAGTGGTTGCTACTGAATTTATATGCTTTGCTGCAAATGACAGCAGGCAACCCCCTTTAATTATTTTGCACGAATTTGGTTTTTGTTAATCGCGCATTGATGTAGCGCATCGATCGGCCATAGACATAAATATACAACTGCAACTACTGCTACTAGTCGTATATAAAGATACATAATCATAAGTATCTCTTAGCTCTGTGGTAAAAGTGCAATGAAAGCCACAAAAGGCACTTCAATTAAAGGGGACGGGTTGGGAGCGATTGTCGACATCGGATTGCATTGAGTTAGATAAACAAAACTGCTCGCCAAATTACAGCATTGTTATCGAGGGACCCATACAGAAAATTTATGATTGAATTCAGCATTTGCACGTTTGTTATTTTTTTCTCTATCTCTCTTTAATGGGCAAGTGAAAAGTCAAAGCACAACATCAACAACAACAACGGGTGGAAAAGCACTGTTATAGAGCAACAAACAGTGCAACATAGCACAAATGGGCCCATCAATTGCCAAATGAAATGAATTCAAGAAGAAAATTCAATGTGTGCGAGTTTAAATGCCAATGACCGACATGAGGTTGCATTTAGTACTCGTACTACGAAAGTGAAGAGACCCAAAACGATTCCCAACAAAATGAAATGGAATGAAATGAAACGAAAAGAGAAAACTAATGATAGAATTGGTCTAATGTGGCCCAAGTAAAAGTAACATTTGGGAAAAATGTGCTTAACATGGGAAATGTTAAAGTGAAATTTTTTCAGTTTGAAAACTTAGAAGATGCAAACTATTACCATGTGAATTTGTTTAACTGGATGAATGTGTATGTTTGTGCTTAATAACTACTCTTATAAAGTTAACGAAAAGTTGTAAACGGATATCTTCGATCTACAGAAGCTTTTGTACACTTGCAAATCATTCTCGAATAATTGTTATTTAAATTATATTCTATATTATACCCGATTGTCTTTCAACTGATCGTTCCTATGATATAGGATTGGACGGTTCCGATATACGTTGTACAGGTTATAGTAAAAATATGCATCTGTACTTCAAACTTAAGATACTAGTTAGATGGTTAGATCGGCATAGCTCGTCGTTCTGATCAAGAATATATCGTTTATGGTGTCCCAGTTGCTTTATTCTATACTTTACACATTTCATCAAAAGATTATAGTTATCTGTTGCGAGGGTATAATAAATAGTCTTACATTAAGTATTTCGGCAAAAGTCTCTTGAATAATTTTCTGTTTATTGATTAAGAAATTAATTTTTTCGGTCTTTATTTACTCATCCTACAATGTACACAGAAACGGAAAACTACTTTGTACTTAATTTTGTATCTGCCTTAAATTATTTTCCCCTTACCAAAAAAAAAGTTTCAAGCAGCCTATCATTTAATCAAAAGCTCGTTAGTCTGCGCACACAGTTTGCGCTTGAATTTTTAATGGCTTAATCAGTTTCAGACTGATTTTTTGAGTGCTACAGGGAAATTGCATTGAAAGGAAAAGAAAAGCAATATAAAGACTTTTTTTCCCTATATGTAGCATTTTTGGCCACACACGCACACACACGAAGAAATTCATTTATTATGTGAAGATGGATAATTGGTTTTCAAGCATCTTGGGAAGCGAAGCTGCAAAAGAAAAGTTTTCATGGCCTATGCTAAGCGCATTTATGAGTATGAACATATGTATTTATAAGACAATTTTATGAACAAGTCAATTAGAGCGCCCTCTTGGCGAACAAATCGACAAAGATACTGAAAAGTTAAAAAAAAAAAAACAGAAAATATGGACCATGAAAACTATCTATCATTTGCAACGCATCTTTCACAAATTATCTATTTCAATTCTTTAAGATAATCATTTAACAAATACAATATAAAATTCATTTTTATCTTTTCACATCTCATTCATTCTCATTCACGCTTCATCTGAAATTATTTTGCAAAATGTTTACTAAATAATATCTATTTTATCTTCGCATCTTTAACACATACTCACACGAAATAACAGTTCTATTTGTTAAAAGAAAATATAACTCAGAAAGAAACAAAGAAGAAAAAAAATATCTAATCATTGAATCGGAATTTCCTTCTATTTTATATGTGTGCAAATTGATCAGCTGATTTGTTGTTTTTAGTTCTATAAAGATTTTCACAGCTTTCTCTTAAAAATCAATTTTACTGATGAACATGCTAAAAACTTGATGTAGCATAATTGCCAATATCGAATAGATGTAAGATAGATAGATCTCATATTCGTACAAACATACACATACATACATATATGGGAGTCTTCTAGCAGTTGTCTCATATATGTGCATATGTATGACTAATCAATATAGAGAGCAAAATACAGACAAAGTGACCAACTGAGTATACTCTTTGTGGGGAGAGAAGTTACGCTTCGTTGAGTTTCACAAGCTTAAAGACCCGCATATGAGAGCTTTAACGAGTATACATACGTCTGTATATGAATTGTATTTGCATTTATATTGAATACTTATTATACTGAAGTGTATCTGTATTTGTATCGTAGTTATGTGTGCGATCGCACAAATGCCAAACAATGTGAGTCACGATAATCAACGTTGAGCACACCGCAAACACGTCCAATAATATGTACATATATAATCATACATACATATGTACATATATACACAGAGCTTAAAGCACGAGGGTCGGCATGTAAGTACATAGTATACATGTAATGAGTGTAGTTTGAATTTAATAACTTTTCATGTTAGTTCAGTTCTAATCAAATATGCGCTTGTACCTAAAAAGTATGTAAATACTTAAATTTAAGACATCACGAATTGTTTAAAAAAAATCTTTGAATTACCTCGCATATTTACATATGTGCGCAGTTATAGTATTAACAAGACTTTGAATATATGTATGTATATATGTATATAGTACAGAGAGCGAGTGAAAAACGAGTTTTTGGTTATTTGTTGAAATAAGCATTTACTTATGAATAAAAATACAGACAACAACAAAAAAATTATTATTTAAACACACAACAAATACAAATACATAAAAGACATAAGTGGACGTTAACTAAACAAAAGTTGTTGTAAAAATATTGCAAGATGTTGCAGTTATTGCTGCAACTTGCAATCGAGCGTAATGCGCACACATGCAACGTGCCACAAAATCAACTGCAGCAGCAGCAACAAACAGCAGCAGCAACAAACAGCAACAACACCTTTGAAATGGTGTCAGCAATAATTTATCAAAATAAAGAAAAAAAAAACAAAAAAAAAGGCATAAATAAACCAGGCAAGCTGTTCAAACCGCATCTAACACACTGAAGAGAATCCAAGTTGGCAGCAATTTGCATGGCATAGCCAAAGACAAAACAATGGGCCCTGAGATAAACATACTCGTAGACACATATATATATATATATAGATATATGTATGTATAGGTATATGTACATATATGACTGTGAATTTCTGCATAGTATCTATAAGATACGAGATACCAAGTGTTGCTGCTGCTACTGCTGCTGCCCAGGGCATGTAAAGCGTGTCAGCAAAGCTCAGTGAAACTCGGTGAAATAATTGCGGTAAGCGCATAAATAAAATTACACATGTTGGGAATTTGCAAAGCAGTTTTCGCTGCACCGACCGAAAATGCTGAGAAGAGACAACCTCGCTATGAAAGGTAACAGCGATACCTACCTGTATATCACATACATACATATGTATAGGTACTGTGTATCTGTTGGTAGCATCATTTTATCTGTCAGATAGTTAGTTATTTTATCTTATCTCTTGCTCCCTTTTAAATATTTATGGCCTAGATATACGAGTATATATCGATTTTGTTTTCAACATTTACTGATAAATGCAAGTGGTAAAACAATTTTACGACCACACAAACAATAACAACAATACTGGCCTACGGGCGGGCAAGAGGGTTCGTCAACTGACAGACATCAGCCACAACTAATTAAAGAAATTGACGTTGACAATGAGATTTACACAGCGGGCAGGATATGCGCGTGCCTTTCTACCAGGAAAATCCAAAGGGTCCACAGAGAACAAAACAGAAGAAAAAAAAACAAATTTCCACCACATTTCTTCATCAATGACATTTTAGACATTTTATGGCATTCGATTGCATTTCCAGGAATATGTGAAAATGCACGGAAACTTCAAAAACAGCAAGAATCTGATTTTTTTCTTCTCTTTGTTATATACACATTTAATACACGATTTTCTTCAAAGTCACGTTGTCTTTGATTAAATATATGTATATGTACATACATATTTATAGTATATATTCATCGAATATTTTAATAAAATAAATTAAATTTTAAGCATGTCATATAACATTAAAAAAAAAAAGTCACGACAGGGCACCATATTGTTTAATAGAATAACAATAAACAATTAAATAGTTTTACAATAAGGGTTTCAATTTGAAAATATTTAAATATAAATAAAATTTGTTTTTAATTTATTTATTAATAATATTCCAATTGTTTTTAAAATTGAATTTAATTATTACACTTGCTACAAACCCGTTTTCCTGCTTTAACTTTTTACTTCTTGATGCACCCATTTGCTCTCACTGAATGTTAAGATTTTTGTAATTTAATATTACATATTAATAACTGCTAAATACTTAAATCTGTGAGTCACAAATGGTTCCATTAAAAACAGGATTTCCACTGTTATCGTGTACAGCTCTGACTAATCAAAAGTAATAAAAAATATTTACAATAATATACCTAAGAATAATAATGAGGCGGCAGTGTAATAAATAATTTTTTTATTTTAAAATTGCAAGCTTTCTGATTATGAACCGATTATTAAAATCTACCAGAGCGTCCAATACCCAACCGATAAAGTTCCCACCGATAAAATTCTTTTAGAATTGACTCACCGTTTAACATTGCGACGTTTCTCATTTTCGGCTTCCTTGACGCTATCCCAACTGTCGCCCACACCCGACGATGACATCTCATCGAGCCGCTCCTCATCCTCCATGCCGGAATCCTCAAGACTAATGTGACAACTAGTCAGAGTAACCTGCTTGCCATTATCGCCCACTTCGATCCAATCTGATGTTCTAATGCGTTGTGAACGCTCTGTGCCATATGGTGATGAGTCTGAGGAACAACCTGAGGGGCAACGCTTCCGTGGCGTTGAGCTGCCATTTAAATTGCTATTCTGTTCCTTGAGGGTTTTATTGATTGCATAGGTAAGAGTATCCTCCTCATCTCCATCTCCATCAGCATCTTCTACATTATCGGCATCCACATCCTCAGTATCGGCATCATCAATAGAATTATAACGTTGACGCGACATGGATTTGCTTGGCATTATTTTGGCCACTGAGAGATTTGATTTGGTGGGCAGCTGTTCCAATGAACAGGATCTATTGCGCATTGCCGCCAGCTCTGAGATGAGTAGCTCATGGAAGGCATGCTTCTTTACCGGTGTATTGTCGGCACTAACAGAGCTCTTGATGGGATTGGGATTTGGATTGCTAGCATTAATATTAATGCGTGTACAATTGCCAGCCGCCTCTATGGTTACTTGTTCAATAACCTGACGTTCCCGCTCCGATTTGAAACGTTTTTGACGCTCCAGGGCCAACTCCTGCTCCAACAGTGCCTGATGCTGTATGGCGCGTTCGTGCTTTGTTATTATTGTTGTATCCGCTGCTGATGACTGCGACTTCTGCGACTGGCTAATAATGATTTCCGAGAATAGACGCTCGGCGGCATTCTTCAAGTTGTTCTTAATCTCAACAGTTTTGCCGCCCAGGAAGCTGCTGCTGCTGTTACTGCTACTATTTCCCACAAATGATCCATCTAATGTGGTCTTGGATCGTCTAAATATAGCCGGTGTGGTGGTAGGTGGTGGCACAAATGCCGGCACATCATCCATATCCAATGTGGCCACCGGCATATGGACAATCTTGCGCGGTTTTGGCAAAGGCTGCGAAGCAATGGTAGCCCGCTCAAGATCCACTTTTCCCAAACTGAGACGTGTGTCCTTGAGCGGTGTGCTCTGTGCACTAAGCGAATGGGCTCGATTAACACTAACCAATGCAACACCACCATTTGATTGCCCTCTAGGTTTGGCTGTTGGCACATCCGGTGCCTTGCGCAGCTTCAATGGTGGCTTTGGCGCCGTTGCTGGTGCTGGTGCTGCTGCTGCGGCATTTGCAACGTTGCCAACTAGCGCCATTGTAGGCGTCTGTGTTTGCGCCTGTTTCTTTTGCGAATTCAATGAGGGCGACTTATAGACCAAAGTGCGTCCCACAGCGCTTAGTTGGCTAACAAATGTGGGCTTCTTTTGTATGATTGGAGGAGAAGTTGTTGATGTTGTCGTTGCTGTTGTCGTTGTTGTTGTTTTGGGTCTGGGCGGCACTGGCGGACCCGGCCGCTTAACCGCAACCGTTGACTGCATTTCAATTGTTGCCATTTTACTTACTGCACGTTCTCACGCGGAGTTGAATTGGCCCCACACTGAACAAAAAACCAGTATTTGTAGGTCACTTTTTTGCTTGGGCAACTTGGCGACTTATCGACTCCAACTGCGACTTCAACAGTGACTGCGACTGCGACTGCGCCTGCAACTTCAACTTCAATTTCAACTGCTCCGCGTGTTTCGTTTTTGGTATTGCGACGCGTTTATTTATTATTATTATTATTATTATTTAGCATAAGCTCGCAAATGGAAACTTGTTTTTAGCGTTTTTAGCTGCGTATATACGAGTATACTCGTGTAAGTATGTTCTCAGGCGGCGATTGTGGTTGTTGATATTGTTGCTGTTACTGTTGCTGTTGCTCTTGCCGCTCTTTGCATTTTGACTGCTGTTGCTGTTGCTGCTGCTGATCTATTTTGAATATAGGCCACGATGGCGCACTAACGGGTCTAGTTACTTATATTTGTTGTTGTATTTTGCTTAAAAGCTTATTGGTTATTGGTTTATTGGCTTATTGAAACTAGTTTTTCGCTTGCTTGTTTATTGTCGTTGATGCTGCTGCTGCACTTTAGATTCTCTGTGGGTTGTTCAAGTGAAAGGGTTGTGGTTTTTTATTTATTTTGTTTGTTATTAAATCTGTATATATTTTTCGATGATTCCCTCTACTTAAAATTAAGACAATTTAGTTGCACATTTTCATTTAATTTTTTTTTTTATACTGAATTTTTTGGTGGTTTGTTGCAATTGTTGTTGCTGCAATTCGAAAGTGTTATTTTTATGTGTTTAGCGTTGCACGATTTTTGTTCAGCTTTGTTAACTAATTGCGGGTGTACTAGTATAGAAAACGTCATAATTAATGTGTTTTTTTGTTTCATGTTAGCTTAATTTGACCAACAAAAATAAAAAGGCACATAAAAAGCTCAATAAAAACAAAGCTTCGAATAAATTAAGTTTTAATGAAGCGTTTGAGCCGCAACAAATTTGTTGCAGACCAAAAAATAAAAATCATTTTTCAAAAAAAAAACCGATTTAAGAATAGTTTTATGCCCAAAAATCCATTGGTTTCACTAAGTATTTCCCACTGTGTTACGCCGTAATTAAGAATGGAAATGTAAAAAAATTAATAAACAACAAAACTAAAATTAAACAAAGATACAAACACAAATAAATAAATACTAAAATCTTTTAACTGGTTTCATTTTATATGAATTTTCGAAATTAGAAAATTAATTTGATGATAAAAAGTTATTTTTTAAATATCAAATGATTGAGAACAATATGTACAGAACTATTTTTTTATATTTTTATTTTAAAGGCGATAATAGAAACGATCAACAATAAATAACGGTACATTTGCAGCAACAACAATAAAAGTGTGTTAATTTTTTAACACATTTTCGAGTTTTTCTTGCAAGTTTTTACTTTAACACACACATTATACACAACACACATAATTTTCTGCACTTTGAGCTTTTGCTAGATTGAGAATTTTTGTATTTTTATTTTTAAATTGAATTTTGTTTAATTTAATTAAGTGCTAAGGCGCTGCTGCACACAACAGCCCACACATACTATAAATATATACATATATAAAAAAAATTTTTTTTATATATAAATTTGTCCAAGGCAAAACGCATGCAACATGCATTGACACGCACACCTCTAAAGAGGTTCTGGTTATTTTTGAATATTATGTATGTATATAGTTCTTGTTCATAAATTTTGTAAAAATTATTTATAAATGAATGTAAATGCATTTGTTACATTTTGTGTATTTGTATTGCATTTGCAGTAGTTGTCAACCAAAAAAGACGAAAAAACGCCGACACCGATACCGAAATAATATGGTAGTAGTACCAAGTACTATATAACATGAGCGAACGAGCGAGCGACCGTACGAGCCGTCCGTTGCGACGTTGCGCTTTGCACGAGAGCCAGAAATAAACTGAGAGAATGAAAGAGCTAAGCGCACCTTGCTCATCTCAATCTCGGTACACTGTGTTTATATTTTACTGTGTGTGTGAGAGTGTGACTGTGTGTGCGTGTGGGTGCGCCTGTGTGCATGCCAATGATGTGCGCGTGACAAAAACAATCCAGTTAAACATCGTATACGATATTCGAAACAACAAAAAAATGAATTAATTTAATTTGTTTTGTATTCGCTTTTAGCTTGTATTGAAACTTTACGCTCTTTAGCACTCATACAAGCTCGTCTTGAGTGTACGTTTGTATGAGTGAGTAATCATGTTGCTCACGATATGCTCACGACTCTGCCAACATTGGCTCATTTCTTTGGAGAAATGAATGCTCTGTTAAAGCTGCGCTCTCTTTATACTTTAAGCTCGCTGTTAAATAAATCTGTTAACCTCACAGTCTTGTATTGTTTGGCGCAAAATTTGAATTTTTTAGCAATTTTAAAATGGACATAAATATACATATAGGATGAAATTTTTATTATATTAAAATAACTTCAAATTAACATTTAACTTTTATTTTAGCATTTTTTCAGTTTCTCTTAAACAAGCAGCTGAGATTGTTTAAGAGAAACTGTTAAAATTGTTACTCAATCGGTTAATACTCTTTTGTAAAGAGCAACTTGGCACATGGCCAAAAGTGCATTGATTGGCATTTGGAACGGGTCTAGGCAGGCAGGTGATGATGATGATGTTGATGAGGAGGGCCGGCGCCGGCGTCTGGCTGCTGCGGTTGGCTGCCATTGCTGCAACAGCTGTTGTTGCCGCATTGCCACCACCGGAGCACCCTCACCACTCTAGACAGTACGTAAATCTTTATGGATTCCATGTTGCAATTGAAGAATAAAAAAAAAGAACATATAAACGCTAATCGTCTTTCGAGTGACTTTGCCGTCTGACTAAACAATTATTTAGACGGCTAAGCGCATTCATTGCCAACAGCATGCCCCAAACTCAAACAACTACATACCAACTACCAAACTTCCAACTAACTTTAATTCCAGCCCCAAAACGGGTTGCGGCATTGCAGACAAAATTGCAATGAATTCAAAGGAAGTAATGAAAGTCGTCCTATATACATATATACATAAATACATATGAATGTACATATGTATATATACAGTAGTACATATAAATCTTTGTCGTTTTTGGGGTTGCTAAGGGTCGTTCGTTGTCGCTACTTGATATTACCCGTACTTGTATTCTGCTTTTCGGTAGGCAACCAGCCCACAGAGTCTCCCTACAAATGAGGCATGGCGGACGCCTAGAACAGGGCTCTTTGTCTGGCCGAATGTAGACGGGGAAATACCCCAGAACAACACTTGAAATCATTTCCATGGCACTCAGGAAGTTGCCTCTTCCGGCCAAAAAAAAATAATATAAAAAACAAGAAAAATGGAGAAAACTGAGGCCTCCCTTTTTCATTTGCTTTGCTTGGTTTCTTTTTTGACACTTCTCGTTTGGATTTTCCTTTTGTTTTCTCTTATTTGGCGCAGCATATAAATATATATTCGTGACCATTGTTGTGGAAGTCTGGAATATTTGTCGCAGTCGGGAATTGGCAAGCCACCAGCTGCAATTTTAACTAGGAGAGAATGTAGAATACAATTGACAAAATACCCATTTTTAAATCACAAAGGATTACCCATACCATCTATATATGCATGTATGTACATACACTAGACTTGACGACAACTTCTACTTGAATGCACTTAAACGCACCACCCTTTGGCCATTAGGAAGCCTCACAATGAAGGTTAAACTTACGTTAAATAGCTTGTCGTCGCCAGGAGCATTCCTCACAGCCACTTCTAATCCTTCTTTACGCTTCTGGGAAGCACTTCAACAACGCCTTCTAATGCACACAAAAAAAAAAAACAAAAATAAAAATCAATAACAAAATTTTTGTTTTTTAAGTGCACATTGTCAGCCCCAAAAGCTGCAAATTTCTTTTAATTTACATCAAATATCATGTACATTTATTAAATAATTACCTCAAGCTACATCACGTATGTATATGCTACATGTGTGTGGTGTTTGTGTGTGTGTGTGTGTGCATAAGGATATGAGAATTATTATTAAAGTAATTAAATACTTTGCATAATACAAAAAAAAAAAATACAATAATTGGCTTTTTAAAAATATAACAGGCAATAAAATAATAACTAATAAAAACACAGACACACACACACATACAATTATACATACACATGTATGTATATTGGCATTACAAAATAATTAACATTAGAAAAAACATATTCTCAATTATTTTTTGCTTTTCAATTTTACACATTTCCAGTGATTTCTAGAATCGTTAACAACTTGTCTCACAGAATCATAATTAATACAAAATATGATATACTTAATTAGCAAAAATTAGCAAATAGTTTAAATATATATAAATAAGCATTAATTCTAATAGTTAATTTCGTACAAAATACATACATAGAATTGTCATAAATACAGTACAAAATGTACAATACAAATATAAATTGTATTAACCATAAAAATAAAACACAACGTTTAACTACACTTTCGCAATTTGCATTTCTTCCCACCCATATCACTCACTACCATACCCCCATATACAGACACATACACACAAAAAATAAACAATCTGCCAACCATTTTCCTCCAATCGAATCAATCGAACTCTTGACTAATTGACTAATCTGCAATGGCCGTGTAGGGCAAACTGCTATGTTTGGGCTTCGTTTTATTGATGAACACCTTGATGGCGCCATTGAAATCGGCACTGACCAGCACATAGCCGCATCCCTTCTTGTGCTGCTCCACCAATGGATCTGGTTGATTATGTGGCAACTGCAAAAATCAAATTTGAAAAAAATGAAACGAATTAAATTATTTTCAAACTCTGAGTAACTAGTGTTAAAATCAATTTGACATCTCTTCACAATTATAAATTTTATAAGTTTTCCAAATAATTGAAATAATAAAAATACAATAGTTTTAAATTCCGAGTGTTTTAAAACAAAATAAATTTCGTTGGAATTTAAATGCGACTTAAATCATTTACCTTATCATGTGATATTTCATCCGGCTCCGGTTTAATTATGGCTTCCGGATGTGGTGCAAATATGGCACAGGTGACAGTAGCATTATGTGCTTTAATACCCTCCCAAAAATCGCTGCGATCACGACGAACCTAATGTTCACAAAATTAATAATTAAATATAGCAATTAAATTAAATGCATTTCCCAATATTTTCACATACCGAGCTAAGTTTAGAGTAGTCATGGTTTGTTTTCCATATATAGATGCATTGGTTCTCGGAACCAGCTATTATATATTTTCCATCATGACTGAACGAACCCTTGATCTGCGATGATACATTCAAGTAGCCCTTATATTTGCAGGACAAGTTCAGATCACGCAAATCGTACAGCCGCACCCGACTATCATTGGATGTAACCAGAATTTTGTCCTCGCCCGGCATGGGCTCAATGCCACTTATCTTGCGGCCAATGCGATTCTTGCCACGCGTGGACCGTACATGGATCTGTGTGTGATATTTCAGCTGGTCCGTGTTATAGAATATGCAGCGTCCATCGTAACTGCCGACCACAGCGAATTGACCATTCTGACAGAAATTTGCCGCCGTAATGAGTTTCGTTTGGCCATCAACTTCATTCCACAGCGCTACCTTCTTATCGGGTATATTCCACAGACGCAGTTTGCCATCGAGACTGCCACTCAAGAAATATCGATCGTCGCGCGGATGAAACGCAATCGCAGTGACAAAATCAATATGCTGAAAGCAACAAAGGCACTCCTTGCGCGAGATATGCCACAAGCGCACAGTTTTATCCATGCTGCTGGACAGGATGAAGTAATTCTTGGACCAGCTAACATCAAGCAGATCCGAAGTATGACCATTGTATGTACAAAAGGGCTTCGGCATGAATGGTCCAGTGCATTTCTCAGCAGCTGTTGCCATGGCGATAGCTTCCTCTGCCGAATGCTGTGACACTAGTGACTCCTGTGATGGCGTGGGTGATGATTTTTGATCTGCATTGTACTTATTGCGCATATCCTGTGTAAGTAAGTAGGATTTATTAGCTAAATCGTGTAAATTGCATTTTATAATATCAGCCGCTTACCTGAAAATATGGATAGGCATCTTTAAGCACCCAAATGCGTAACACTTTGTCCTGTCCAGCGGTGGCCAAGAGGCGTCCACACGAACTAAACTTCATGCACCACACAGCGCTGGTATCTTCGCCACTCAAATCCTGAACATGCTGCAGCTTGGTAAACTCGTATGGACCTTTGTTTGAGGACGATGCTTTAATTTTGATATTTTGCTCAGGATTCATAGCATCAACAATGTCAGCGACATCTTCCTTATGGCGTGCATGCGATACCTCCGATGCTATGGACTTGGCCTTGTCAACCGTTTTGCGCATCGTCGTACCGAAGAAACGTTTAATGCGCGCGGTTTTCTTTTTAAGACGACTACCATCATCCGTTTCCAACTCTTCTTCATCCGGCACTTGACCCTCAATGCTGGCCGGTATGCCAATGACACTCTCTTCATCCGATTCCTTTTGTATAGCCTCTAGATGTGAGGTTAACTTTAATATATGCAACGAGAGCGGATTCCAACCCTCAGGCACTGGTGGTGAACGCACTTCAGATAGCGGCATATTCTCTCCCGTATCCAGATTTTTAACAGGAACCTGTTCAAGTATCTCGAAATCAGTCAACTGCTTGCCGGAATTGGTACGCGTGCGTACATAAATATTCATTTGCCTAAGCACATCCTCATCTCCAGCTGATTTGCGCCGTTCCTTATCGTTAGTACCCCGATACAAGGCCGTATAACTAGGGAAATGTGAAATGGGAAAGTTATGAAGTGAATTATGATGTGTGACGTCTCTAAATGAACTTTAGCGATATAATTAGCAATAATTTAATACATGATAGAATAATAGAAACATTACGTATATGGTAACTAACTTGATGCACAGTTTCCAAGTTTTGTACATAATGATCATGAATAGAACTTCTGTGGAGAAATCTCAGAAATTCACAATTAATTTAAGATATATCTGATACTAAAGTTCATTTTTAAAGTTCAATAATATGGAAGGTATATAATTATAAATCTATATAATAATTCTCTTATCTTTAACTATATATCTTTCAACTATCTTTTTTAATTTGGTGCCAGAAGATTTATAAATTTACTTCACTAGGTAATCACCTAAAGATGATTCCTTGAAACCATTAAAGTGATTTGAATTCAGAAACTTACTGTTTTGAATTCAATAATAGATATAATAAAGAAGAGTCTTTGAATATGGAATGTATTGGTTCGTCAATTTAAATTAATGTTTGGCCTTTCAAATATAAGTATTTACTGAAGGCATACTTAGTTGATTTTTATATAGAAAGCAAATAATAAATTTTTGTTGATAATCAAATTGATATGAGCCAATAAGTAATCAACTATGGAATGCTAGCTAGAAATTCGACATTCTGACGTAAATTTTAGGTTGGGTCGGATTTATATCTCTCTCCATCAACGTACTTTTCTAATCTTAAGCTATGTTCATATTTATATATAAACACATACCGTGTAGCGCTACCCAGACTATTGGAACCGCTGCCTGCAAGCTTAGGTCGGCAAGCGTTCTCCATAAGCATTTTTTCGATTCGCTCAATTTCATCTTGCGATGGACCCTGTGCCTTGTTGCACTCCTCATCCCTGGGCTTGACCACATAACCGCCCTGTATGGCCTTGAACAAATTTAAACCCTGATTGGGATCAATGGAACTGCAAGCAATAAGTTATATATAATGTACAGAACAAAACAGATAAATCCATGGTTTACCTGACTCGACCGGGCGCTGAGTTGCTTTTCGCTGAATTAGACGGACTTGGTTTGGAATAGACCGATGTGGCGCTGTTGCCAAGTGAGTGAGATGGCTTTACCATCACTCCAGCCGTTGAAACGGGCCGCACATGACATACATGACTCGTGGAGGCCATTTGTGCATGTGATGATGGTGTTGTAGTCGAGGTGGATGCGGATACAATTGTGCTTGTTGAGGAACATGTCAATGTATTATTGGAGACCTTGGCGCTAACATCGTTTAGTGAACTTTCAAACTGCTTGACAATATCATCGCAAAGCTTCTGCTGTACATCCCGCACACTTTTAACAGAGCGCGTATCACTGTCGGTGTCCTCCGTATCCGCTCCGGGCAGTCGCATACCTTCGTTCATGTTATACTGTTCCGAAGAGCTACTAGAAAATTTACGTGAATTCTTTTTACGACGTGGCGGCGCCACCGGTCCACTAGATGTAATCGAATCCGTTGTCTTAGAGTGTGCTAGCTTTGTGCTTGCAATTACGTCGGGTTCCTGCAACATTATGGCACCTCCAGCAGCAGTAGCTGACGACGCAACCGTAGACGTTGCACTGCTACTAATCAGAGCAGACGTCGTTATACCCTGTGCATGCTTAGGAGTTCCAGCTATTCCAGTTGATGTAACGTTTGCAGAAGTTGTGGGCGGCGGTGTCTGTCGTTGATGTTGTTGTTGCTGCAACTGCATCTGTTGCTGCTGCTGCATCTGTTGTTGCTGCTGCTGCTGCTGATGTTGTTGTTGCTGCTGCTGATGCTGCTGCTGCTGGGCATTCATTGAGGCCAACGATTCACGATCAACGCTGATTGCTATTTAAAAAAAAAAAATCAAATTTGTGACATTTGAATAAATTTCGAATGGTTGCTAAGTGCGTATTCTAAAACTCACCTGACGGATCGATACTGCCGGCCAAAATGCGTCCCACGCGTCCCAATGATGTCATGCTCTGTATGCTCATCGTGTCGCTTTCAATAACCTTAAACGGATGTGTGGGACGATTTGTGAAGACGCCATCCATTGAACTGTTCTATAGTTGCCACAATAAAAATATAAATAAAATATATAAAAATTAACATAATAATTATAATTATATATTATAAATAAATTATTTAAACACATATACTACATAAGTAGTTTGGCACAAAACTTAAGCTCAATCAATAAATATTCTTTAAGGTATTTGAAATATGCTACAATAGGAATTTTTATATTTTTTAATTTTTAAAATTTTAAAATTTTTTGAGAAAACAAAATGAGATTTAGTACCTGAGAATCAGGTGTGAGTGTGTTTCCTGGATTATCATCTTCATCATTTTGCATGCATTGACGTAGTTCATGAAAGCGTTGTCTACCAGACTATGTACGATATATATATTTTATGGTTGTTTTTTTTTTTTGTTTGTTTTGGTTGTATTTAAATTATTTATAAATTTTGTTTATAGTATATTGGAAAGATTATAGTTTAGACCATATTCCATGTAAGTTTTACAATTGTTTTAATTTATATTTTTATTATTTGATACGATGTGAGTAGAGTAGAGCACAAAATATATATGAAAATAAAGAGCAAATAAATTAAAACAGCGACTCAAAGATACATACATACATATAATTATATACAATAATAAATAAAAGCGTTTAATATAATATAAATCAAAGCAATTAAAAGTGAAACTTTAACTAAAAACGGAAGCAAATGCCTAACACTATAAATTACGTGAATTCATTATCAATATTGAAGAGCACTCGAACTACTCTATATAGTAAGGTACTATCTCTGGAAATGATAACAAATAAAGCCAACAACAAAATAAATAAATAAATTAATATGCTATAAATGGAAACGCTTCGATGCGTTGGGTATGATCAAATCAAGCTATTTATGGTTTAATTGAAGGCCTTGACCGAACGTATTTATCATATAAAACAGCTGTGATAAAAAGCTAAAAGTAATTCATTAACAACAATTACTTTGGCGATAGCGATAAGAAAATTAAATGGTAACGTTAACCTTTGATTATATGTACAATATATGTATATAAATTTTTTATTTTATAATCAGCGCAAGGTAACAATAAATAGCTTAATAAAACGAGTAACGCAAAACTAACTGAATTGTTATGCAATAATAATTATGTTTGTTAACTATTGTCAAAGTAGAAATTAATTATATTATTGTCACATACATAATTATTTAATAAACAAGGTGACATCAATAAAATTCAAATATTTTTAATAAATAGAAATAAAATTATAATCAACAGGAGCATAAACATTTTCAAAAATAAAATATAAAATCTGTTGATTACCTTTCATTATAAATAGAGAAATTATTTGTAAATTCTATTGTCAATGATTAGGTTAAATCTATTTAAGTAATATCACATTTAGTTAACACTAAAGTTTACCCTCGCATATGTATGTATAATATAATATTGGCCTAACCGCTGATGACTATATGCGACAAACCTTTCACAATGCGACACAATACGGACGGAACATCATAAAGAAACACAAGCATAAATTATAAAAACAAATAAACCAAGTGCTTGAGTAATAGAGAAAACAATATATGATTAGTCATCTATATATACACATATAAATGTGCAGCAGGGGGAATTCGGGGCAGGTTGGGGCTACATTAATTTGCTGTTTTTTTTTGAATAGAAGATTCACAATGTGAAATTTTTACAAAGAAATTTGCATTGATTTTTGTGGGCAACCGACCAGAAAGGGAAAACACAAACAAACGTGCTAAAAATTCTGAAATTTTGCTAAATCTGTGCAAGACTAGCGAGATTCCCTCAAAATAAAGTTTATTTCTGTGTAACTAGAAAAAATAAGAAATGTATATAAATGCATGCAAGCAAATCCAAAAATCAAATCTAATATATCTATATATGTATATGGAATGCCTAATCTTCAATATAAAACATTACAATGTCCACTTACCACGCCCTTTACGGGCCTCGGCTCTACAAAAACACCGCCAGCTGCAACGCCAGCAGCGGCATCCTGTTGCTTTAGTCGGGCACCCAGGCTATTGGTGGGACTGCGAGTGGCGGGCGTACCAGCACCGATGGGCGTGGCATCGCTATCCGAAGAGGCAGCTGCATTAACACGCACAGCTGGCTCAGGGAATATGAACTCCTGCGCGCAATCTGCTGGCAATTTACGACTAAAAACAAATTAATAAGAAGTGCATGAGTCATACTCGTGTGTGTATGTGTGTGTGTGTGTATCGAGCATTTACCAAAGAGTTGAATGACGATTTGGTGTTGTGTCTTCGGCATCGAAAAATTCCTCAGAACTGTCCGAGTCCGTTTCCAATTTGCTCATCTTTTATTCTATTGTGCGTGAATTTAACTAATTCACTTGATGCGCGTTATTTCAATGAATATGCAAATTATGTTTCT
The DNA here is from genome assembly GCA_037040065.1 of Dettopsomyia nigrovittata. Classification (NCBI taxonomy): domain Eukaryota; kingdom Metazoa; phylum Arthropoda; class Insecta; order Diptera; family Drosophilidae; genus Dettopsomyia; species Dettopsomyia nigrovittata. Next base: position 153,620 of record JBANCX010000002.1, read on the forward strand.
TTTTTTTTTGTTGTTTCTATTGCTGCAGGGCTCCGTTGTATTGTTGTTGTTATTGTTGTTGTTGTTTCTGCGGCTCCAATAGTATTCACTTAGTTGTAATGTTGAGTCATTTTTTCAGTTGCTGCATGAGAGCAATTATCAGCTCACATTGCATTTTGCAGACATTTCTTTTGTTAAAATATAACTATAAATTTAATAATTATTAATTTATGTTTTACGCCCTAGAAAACTTATATTCTGTTGCATTGACTATATTTTTTTTATTTTTTTGCAAGTGTTGAACAATGCAAGCAATTTCACTGTGTTGCCACCTTATCATAGTATCAAGCAGGCTGGCAACGCTTTGCACATTATCGAATATTCAAAATATCGATAACAACAAATCGACAATTCCCGCCAAAAGCATAAACGAGAAGGCAAACATTTTGACAATAAACAAGAATGGAGGCGGAACTCAAACAGCAATTCGATGAAATGGGCGTAGAGCCCAGTGCTCCAATATTGGAGAAATGCATAGAATTGGCTCTGTGCTTCAACATAAACGATGCCACCGAATTTGTAGAGCAATGGATGGCCTTTAGCTTATCCCATTTGCATGGAGATGATCCAACAGTTGAGAATCTTGGCGAATTCGAACGCAAGGTGCTCCAAGTGAAACATGAGAGAGGAGGCTCTAGAAAAATGGCACGCCTCACAAAATCATCTCTGCCTGCAACAGCTGTTAACATGGACATCAATCCATTGGCCACGTATGGCGTTGTCGAAGATGATCCTATGATGGATGATTATGTCAGCGAATCTTCGTCAATGCTGCCCCACACACCCAAAGCACATCATGAGCGTGGATCGCGCTCATCGGCCCTTAAGAGTGGAGTACTGTTTAGTCCCGCCAGCTATACACCACAGTCGGCAGCGAAACGCACTCCAGGCGCGGGCACAGCCACTGCAATAGCAGCTGGCAAGCCTGGTGATATTGTGGATACTTTTGGACATCCCAAGTTACTCTCGGCGTGCTCATGGCAATCTCAGGTGGAGCAGTCTTTGCCAGTTGTCCAAAAACTGCTACACAACAATATGCCATTGACCATGTCGAATCTCAGCTACATGAACGATCTGCTGTACGAGAGATGCGAAGATCTGCATGATCGTCTTATAGACATTGGCAAGGCGTTGGTCGAGAAGAAACTGGATGCAAACGAAGCCGCTAAGTACAGCTGGTATCCACAGGACAGGCATACACTGGATGCTCTGCATGTGCTGCACGCTGTCGGCATGATACATTCCGATGACGATGGCCCACTAGATGCTCATTCTTCGCTACTGGACGTACTGGACACAGATGAGAATTTTCTTATGCTTAACTTCTCGCGTATCAAGTCCACCAGCATTTTTCCAGGCCAAGTTGTGTTAGTCAAAGGCTTTATACCCAGGGGCGATACCTTTGTCGTTGAGGAAATTCATTCGGATCGTAAGCTGACGCCTCCACCGCCTCTAAAAGTGGATCGAGATGTGCAGTTTGTTGTTGCGGCAGGACCCTTTACACACAGCACAGATCTATTCTATGAACCGCTACACGATCTACTAAAATATCTGAAAGATCATCGGCCCGATGTGTTGCTTTTGACCGGTCCGTTTCTGGAAGCCGAGCACAAGCTCGTCGATGAATTGGCCGAAACCTTTGAATCTTTCTTTGAGAAGATGATCGCTGGCATTATGGATGTGGTTGGCAGCAGTACCACAGTACTGCTGGTAAGCTGTCAAAAGGATGCAATGACACCAACAGTTTATCCAACACCCTCACTAACGTTGCGCAAAACGTACCCCAATTTGCATATGCTGTCGGATCCTTCTCTAGTCGATTTGGATGGCATTATGCTTGGCGTCAGCTCCACCGATATACTCGATCATTTGCTGAGCCATGAGTTTGCCACAAATGCGGGCGAGCGAATGCATCGTGCTATCAGTCATCTGTTCAATCAAGGTTCCTTCTATCCACTTTGTCCGCCGGCAGATGAGAATATGCCATACGACTCCCATCTGGCACAAAAATATGCACAACTCAAGAAGCTACCCAATGTTCTAATACTACCCAGCGATCAAAGGCATTTCATACGTCTGGTCAACGATTGTCTAGTTATCAATCCGGGTCGCCTCTACGACAACAAAGGCGGCACATTTGCCCGTTTCGTGGTTACGCCCACAGCGCCAACATCCACAGGCAAAGCATCAAATATGTTCAATAGTGTAGCCTGTCAAATACAGCGTATATAAACGACAAAGGACCCTTATAATTAGATGTTAAGATATAAAATAAAAACTATGAATTAATTATAAATTTTTTATTTTTACATAGAAAACAATGATAATATTCATTAGATTATGCGCTTTGACTTTATCGCCAAAGCTATTTAATGGTAAATATAATAAAATTTACTAATTATTATAAATAAAAATCCCAAAAATAAAAAAGAATTACCGAATAAATTTAGTAGTTTTGATTCTTTATAAATAAAATTCAAAGTTAGCTAATTTTTTAAGAGACGAATAAAATAATAACAATTAACACATTTATAGGTTTGAAATATTATTAAGAAATAGTGTTCATCTCAAAGTGGATAGAGTAATCTACATAAATCTTTTTCGATTTATCGCGATCTCTGATTTAAAAAAAATTAAGCTAACAAATTAATCAATTTCTTTAATTTTTTTTAAAGCATTTATTTAAATTAGGTTTTTATATTTGTATTGTATGTTTATAGCTAAACAGTAGGAAATGATTTCTAAACGTATTACATATATTGTACTTTCTATACTCTACAATTTAAACTTGATTAGTGTGTTTGTGTGTGTGTGCGTGTAAGTGTGTATTGTGAAATGTTGTGTATGGATTTGTGTATGTTGTGTGTGTGTGTGTAGTGTGTGTATGTGTAGTGTGTATCGAAATCAATCCGAAATTTAAACTAAAAACTTTTATTGTATATTTTAACTATACAAAAAATACTGCGTGAAATTATTTTTCTTAATATTTTTTTCTTTTTTTTTGTTAAATATTAATATATCGTATGTATAATATTATAATCTATGCAAAACTGACCCAAATCGCTCAGTTATTTGCAGATATAGTTCCTGTTTATTTTTTTTAAGTAACTGCGCGCCACATTTAAGTTAACTCTGGCCACCGTTTTTATTATATCTATATCTATATATGTATATGTATATATAGGTATCTATATCGTCCCGTTCAACAGTTTTCAGTTAGTTGTTGGGCTCCTGCTTGTATTGTTATTGCCGATTGTTGACTCCCTCAGGATTATGAAGACCGCCAGCTGGTCCAATGCCCATGTTATGCTCCATATTCTTGATGCTCACATAGTTTGTCATGTGGTTGATGGCTTCATCCTGCAGCCGTTCGGGCCAGCGTTTCATATATGATTTAATGAATTCAGTGAATGTATCTACTTTATCTGGCGTAGTTTTGTGTGTGTCGACAATGTTTTTCACAATATCAACAAATTTCTCATAATCATCGTGAGATTTTTTGAGTTTATAGTTGGGCACACCGCCGTTGGTGTTGCCAGGTCCACCACCACCGCCTCCAGCATTTTGCATTTGCTGCTCCATATTGCTATCGGCTAGACGCGCTGATGCAGCAGCCGCTACAGCTGCAACCGCGGCCGATGAGGCCATAAAATTATCCACATTGCCGGCATTAGGTGGCGGCTGGGAGTGGTCCATAAAGTGGCGATGCATGCCGTACTCAGTTCTATAAAATGAAAATACATTTAATTTGATATAATCTATAATCATATATGTAGTAACCTACTTATAGAACCCCTCCGTATTGTTGCTATTGAATTCTTGTTGAGACATTGGATTTTTCCAAACTGGTGATTCGGATGTTGATGGTAAACTGCTGGCATTCGAGGAGCTCGTCATACGTTTATCTCTGTAAATGCAATTTAATTAAATTAGGGATTATCCTTTTTCATATTCAAATACTCACTTGTAACCGGTATGTGCAGCCAAACTTTTAAACACATCATCCACTTGACTATAAAACTTCCACGTGCTTATTATGCCCGTTGTCTCAAATGTCTTTTGCTCCTGTCTATAACGTTGTGTTAGATTATTCACCTTAAAGTGTACTTCTAGCGCAGTAACGGGTACGCCAAGACCCGTCAACTAAAATGGTAGTATATATGTATAGAGTAGAGGTCTAAAATCTTAATTAAATTATTTAATACTCACTTGCTTTGCCATAGCCACATAAAGGTGTCCATTTCGTTTGATTGTGCGCAATTCATAGGCGCAAACTTTCCATAGTTTAATTAGCTCTAATACACCACTATCCTCCCATTGTCGACGCTTTTTATTGAATTTTTCATACTGTCAAAGACAAATTGGTGTAAATAAATAATATACAAACAATAATTAACATTGCATACTTACAGGCATTTCACATGGGTCTCACTCACGACAAACGTTTGCCCAACAAAATTCGGCTGCCAATTAGAGTTGGACATGGAGCACGATAATCAGTATAGATGCATTATTGTATCTTTACATCCGCACCTAAAAAATAAATACGATAAAATTCAAATTATAATTTAATTATACTTAAATATTTGTATATTAAAGGTTGTTCCAAAAGATTTATTTAATTGTATGATATTTAAACAAATCAAATCAAATTATTATGATTACCAAACATTTCAAGGAAAACTTTTTTTATTGTTATTATTAAATAGCTTTGAGATTGTAAGAATAATGGTTTTGTAAACTACAAAAAACCAAAACTTGAGGTCATCGATGTAAAAGCTTTGGTTCACAAACTAAAACTAAAACTAAGATATTGGTTTGAGTTATGAAAATAATAATAATATCTTGAAATATTCAATAGTTTAAAAAAATTCTCTCTTAATGGACACATCTAAACGTCAAAAACGAAAAAATTTCTCAAAAAACTTTTTTTTTTACAACATCTTCTAGAAGGACATTTTTTCGTGGACGGACGCAAAAAAATCAATTTTTATGAATTGCACAAAAAAAATCTCTTTAAGCCGGATGCATAAAATTGTCATTATAATTCTACATACAGAGAACAAAGTGGGGATTTTTCCGGATTAAGTGTTTTGCTCATTTTGCTCTAGCTCCTTTGTTATATCGATTCTTCGCAAGTTAAAGTGAAAGTCAAATAGAGTAAAAATTAAAAATTTGCAATGAAAATTTTGAATTTACTTTCAACGTGAATCTCCATTCCAAGATAATTCATTATAACAATGTTATACATTAATTCAAATTATCTTAGAACACCTCACAGGGAACCTCTCTTAAGCGGACAACGATGATTTCGAAAATTTATATTTTAAGCATATTTGAACCTTTTTTGTATACCCGACATCTACTGCAAAAGAATGGAAAAGTGTATAAAACTTTTCTAACAATGTATGTAACAGGCAAAAGGAGTCAACTTTAACATCAAAATATAACAACAGTCGACTCGATATACAAGCCATGTTCATCTCTTCATCATTTTCAACGCAATGATCAGCAAAGTTGGTATCAAAGTTTTAATTCTTAAGCGCAAAAAATCTAATATTTGATTTGTTCAACTCATATCTGAGATTGAAACGTTCATCCCGAAAATCAGTCGTTGTATGGAAAATTTTTTTGGTTTCAATGAGATTTCAACCAAATTATAAGTTGAAATATATAACATTTTGAAAATCTGATTAAGTCGCATCAAAACCGAACCGGCCATAGATCGAACAAATGTTTTATGAACAAAATGTTTGTTTTCAATGTTTTAAACAATGTTTTAATAACAAAACATTTGTATTTTATAAGATACAAGTATATGTTTATGTATCTGCATTCAGGAGCTGAATATCTCGTAGTTTACTTAATTCGGTTTAAGTTTTCTAACATATTTTAAAATTTAGTTTTTGAGAACATCAAATTTTGTTCTTAATTAGTTTTCATTCGATTCGATTACAAACTTATCGACTTTAATAGAATATAAATTTAGAATTTAATGTTAATTTATTGATAGATAAAATTTATTTTAAATATCATTTTGTATCTACGAGTAAAAGCTAACTTTTGTTATATTGTCAGTTCAATAGAATAACATAAAGCACCTGTTTGATTAATGATGAATTTATACTTTAATTATATTATAATTATAGTTTTATTAAGTGTTTATTTGCATTTGCATTTATATTTGTATTTATATTTATATTTTACTTTTGCTATATAACAAACAATCCAACTGTCAGCGATTAAGATTTGCGCACACACATGAACATACTATATACATATGTATATGTATGTATACACACATAGATACATGATTGACAGCAGTAAATTATCATTAAGTTGTAAATACACCGGCACACACAGATACATGCACGCACACGCTCACACACACAAAGAGAAAGAGGAAGAGCGACAACACTGGTAAACAAAAATGTACAAAATGTAAGGTGTAAATTGCATGCACGCGACACAACAACACGGAAATTTATCAAAAAAAAAAAATAAAGTGAAGCTAACGCAACGACGACTCAAGTTGTACTGAAGCGGTATTTCAAGTCAGTAAGCATACAAAAGCTGCGGCCTGCGAGCGCACAAATGAAGATGCTACTACAACAACAACAGCAACAACACTAGCGATGACTGCCGCCAAACGCCAACGCTGACGCCGTCGCCGTCAAGTTACTTTGGAGCACTTGCTAGCTCAGTTGATGGGGCCAAAAGAAATAGCAGCAGCAGCAGCGTCATCAGCAGCAGCAGCGACTGATGGTTACTTTTTCT
>JBANCX010000002.1:160535-205978 GCA_037040065.1 Dettopsomyia nigrovittata
AGCACACAACACAAAACTTAATAATAAGTTAAATAATTAAATTTTAATTATCTTTAAGGAACACACACACGAAAAACGTAGTTAGCAGCTCAGCTCGAGATATATTTACCAACACTAATAATGATGGCAACTAATGATGTTGTGCAACTGAGATAGCAATAGCGCGCGCAACATGGTGTGAACAGTACAACTAGTTGTGTATGAAAAATTCATAGCGTTGCCAGATTGTTCAAAATGGTGCAACATATTTGAAAAAATTATTTTTTTATTTTTTTGTATTTTGTTATTGTTAATGCAATTTAACCAAGATTTAAGAAACAAAAAATTTTTTTTTTGTAAAAAATTTGTATATATATATCAGTCTATATATTATCAAAAAATATAGGACGCAACCACGCCCACAGCTAGCTTAAATGAGTAATGGATATTAGCTGAGAGCTCGTCTAGCTTCATTTCAAGCATAAGCATGACCATGTAATTTATCTTAAACGCGCCAGTCGGCAACAGCAATAGTAATAGCAATAGCAACAGCAACAGTAACAGCAGCTCGTTAGGGCAAGCAAAGCAAACGCATTATCATCATCATCAACTGCGTTGTGGCAACCTTTTATGTACTCCCCATTCACCTCCTACCCAAATCTGTTTCTCGATGATGCGCAACTGCTTTTGTTAACATACACATACACACACACACACACAGACACACTCGCACTATGGTACGGTCATCATCATTAGGTTAGAGTGGCATATACTAAATGTGAACGTCATTAGCGTCGGCTAAATAACAAAAAATGATAATGTTGCTCTTTCGTGTGTTGATGAGGTTGTTGTTGTTGTTGCTGTTGTTGTTACTGCCGTTGTCGTCATCAGCGTTGGTAATCATCATTTAGTTTTACATAGAATGAAAAAAAAAGAACAAAAAATTTGACATATTTTGACCTGTTCCGAATTCTAATCCTGCTTCAAAATCAAATAATATGAAAAGACGTGAAATCGAACGATTTGGTAAAGAAATCAAAAAATGTATTTGCTTGCTCGCAATGTATAAATTCAGTAATATCAAAAAAATTAAATTTTCAAATTTATTTTAAAATAATATTACTACAAAAATATAATGCTAAATAAAGATATAAGTGTTTATCGTGTTTAAAATTATTTCATAAGATTTTACAATAGTTTTTAAACTAAATCGATAATTTTTAATAAAACTATATTTTTTTGGTTCATTTTTGGTTTGTAATGTAAAATTTCTCTAATCGTAATTATTTAATAAACATATTAAACAATTATTTTTCTAAATTTTTCTAAAAAAAATTTCAGTTTTAGTTTTGAATAATTTTGTAAATGTGCACTTCCGTTTGGAGATTATCGTATTGAAAATAATAATATATGCGATTTGGCGTTCGGTACTCGTTTTGGGAATTTTCCGAAAAATTTATATTTTTTGGCAATTTTGTTTTTGTATTATATTCTATTCGGCATTAAGGCTAAAGGGTGATCCCGGAATGTTTTGTTCACCCCATTTGGCCACTAGGATGTAATTGCCGGGATCCTGTACTTGGTACATAACACGATATACATTACGACCCAAATGTTTGACAACAACCTCATCGCAAGGTCCTCGAGGACCAAGGATGCCTATAAATAACATATTATTGCCTGCGGCACTGCCGTCGACAGTAAACTCATTGCGCTCGAGAAGATTGATATGTGTTAGGCCCAGGCCACGACTTAGTACTTTGCTGGCATCCGAAACAAAGACGGGCACTACAAAGATGAAGAAGATCAGCTGAGTATATGAATTGCAGGATTAAATGATATAGTAGATACGTACAAGTTGGGTAGCAAGTAGATGATTCTTTACCCTCTGTTTCAATTGGAGAAGCTCCAGCAATGGTTACAATAATAAATGGAGATTTGGGCAAAGGTACAGAATTGCATTTTATGTGCACTTTATAGAGTCCAGCCTGATCCAGCTGCGGACAATCGACCTTGAAACGCTCCGGATCTAATTGTTGCAGCTGTAAAGCAGCTCCATGTTGTCCACTGGGACTCTCAATGCGCACATCAAAATTGCCCTTCACCCCATTCCGTTTAATAATGAAGCTCACCGTTGAATTGATCCGTACTGCGCCGCTTGGCAAATGCAGCAGCTGCACCCTACCAGCATCTGTTAATTCGGGCGCTACATAGACCTGTGGCGGCTCTGTGGGATACGCATCTGTGGCAAGAGTGTTTACAGTCTATAAATAGTTTGAACGCACAATGTTTTTTCTTCCGCATTTGGAGCACTCACCCGCATCGGGCGTACGCTGGTATCTGCCAAATATGCAAACACTCTCCGGACTATTGCCATCGCTGGCATCGCCAATGCCCTGGCCCAATGTGCCTGTAGTGTTTGTATTCAAACGAATCTCATGCGACACTTTGTACATGCCGCAAATACTTTGAATATTATCCAATTATCGTAACTTAACAATCGACTAATCGTTTCAAATTCTTTTTTCAATATTTCTAAATAAGTATTTACGAAACTATTTCAATTTTTTAATAGATGCTCGCTCTGACGTGGTCTGGCAATGTCTGTCTATGCCGTGGCTATTTCCTAGCTAGACTGAATTCTAGAATTATACTCTGTGCGCGCTCTCTCTCTCTCTCTTTTTCTGCTTCGATCTACTTGAAAAATACTCTTAAATACATTTTCTCAATATTTTCCATTTGCCCATTGGCCTTAGATGATATGTTCGAAAAAAAAGACAAAATAACTTTCGCCAAAATGCAAATGTTTATGATCTTATGGGCAATATGCCAAACAAAACAATATCAAAATTATAATTTACTAAGATATTAGTTTAAAAATTTATTTAAACTTTTAAAATTAGTTTGGAACTTTGAAAAACAGTTGAAAGAATTTAATTATAATATTAATTTAAATTGATATCTAATGTATAGAAATGTTCGTTTTACTCTCAAATTATTTTGAGAGAAATTTTTTATTTTTTTTAATTTATAATATTTATTACGAAACATAAAAAAAAAATACAAAAATTAAGAGAAAAATAAATTTTAAACAGAAAAATGTTTTTATTTTGACAAAAATATGTAATCATAATTGCATTATTGCTTACAAACATAAATTGGAATTTTTCGTATTTTCGATATTTGGTTACTATATCGTTATTGTTAATATTTTTCCCTTTTATATTTAATTCATTTTGTTATTATGCTTTGTTCTATTTTTCTGTTCCTTCTTTCTTGATTCATTACAGAGAATTTTTTATAGCGATATTTTCCCTATGTATTAATGTTTGTTTGTTGATTTATTATAATTTTTTTTTTTTTTTGTTCATTGTCGTTTTTGCTTTTGTTATGGATTTAGATAAAAAATTTGTTTAAAATTTGTGTATAACAAAATCAAAGCCCATTACTATATATATATATAGTATATACATACATCTGTTGATACTATTATCTACATATATACACAGATATCTATGTTCTATTCGAGTGTTATGATTGGGTCTTCATATGTTTGTAAGTCGGACATACGGTCGCTAACATAAATGTTTGAACCAACCCTCGTTGCTTATACATAAGATTCATCATGTTGTGCGCTTTATATCATAACCACATTGAAGATAATGATACATATTCGGAAATGCCGATATGTCTGTGTTACTTAAATGTCCAAACTCAAAGAGAAGTGCATAAATCTAGAGATTAAAGAGGATTCGTAAACTATTTAAGGATGGAAATTTCAGATATTTTGAAACTTACATTTTCTGTAATTTTTAGATTTTTCATGGCTTCGGTTCGCATCTGTTGCCAGGTATTACGCAAACGCTCCTCTGCTTCGGATATAAAGCCAGGGGTCCAATTCTCCTTGAGGCGAAATAGTTGCAGACGATGCTTCTCGCGTACTAAACGCGACTGTATCACCCGCTTTCGCTTGGTGCGGGCAAGCAGCATTTGTTCCTGCTTGGCCTTCTTCTCCTCGATCTGTAGACGCATTTTACGGGCCAAATCTTCTCGTTTCTTACTGGCAGCGGTCTCTTGAAATATGGATACCTGATTGGTTTGACCATAGAACTTGCAGTAGTAGTCAACCCGGCTTAAATCTGGCGGTGGCATGATTCTTCTAAAGTTGCCCAAATGGCTCTCCTCCCAGGCCACCTGCTGTGCCAATGAACCAGGCTCATCTTTTTTTTTCGGTGTTTCTTCTTCTGTAGTGGTTGCAGCACTTTGAGCTTGAGCCTGATTTTGACCTGGTACTGGATTACCTGGAGACACTTTGGCGGTGCTACCACCCACCATACGGGGTCGCAATACCCTGATACAAATAAAGTTCAAATGTTTTAAGAATCTTCGTACTAGCTCGATGAATACTTACGTGGCCGTCTTGGATTTGAGTAAACGCTGCTTGACACGTTTGCGATCCTCGCGCATGATAAGCTTCTTATCCGCCAATACTGTACTGACCAATGTCAGTGTGTCCCGGATAAGAGGTCGTTTCACCTCACGATCCACCTGCTCGTTAGTATGGAAACTGGGCGAATGATTTACCTCCAGTATATAGGGTTTCAATTTCCAGTCTACCAATATATCAAAGCCCAAGATTTCAAAACACGCCTGTATCGTATCATGAGACGGAAAGCAGGCATGATAATTATGCTTTAGCACTGGCCAAGCACTGAGCACAGTCTTAATGATAACATCATCTACATTGGACCAGAACTCGGCCACATCATAGTTGTGTCGTGTCATCCAGTTGTTGATAGCGCTCAGTTTCCGCTTGCTGCCGCAGTCATCATTGTCACATAAATCGTATTGGGAGTTGCGCTTGTTCACCGAATAATTGGTCAGATGCATATAGAGATCATTGGCGTTCCCTGGTGTGGGCTCCACATACTTGTTGGTGGCAAAACGAGCCAAACCCTCGTTATAAACATAAATGCGCAACGGATCCACAGATGTAATTAAAATATATACCCGCAGATCAAACTTATAACCATCTATAAGAAGGGGCTGTAAAGAGAATCGATCATCAAAAAAATATTTTATATTTTAAGAGAATGTTTGATAATTGGAACCTACTCTATGTATATAGGTTTGACAGATAAGACGCTCATTGGCACCGATGGTCTTCAGATCATTTGTTAGCCATATGCCTCGTCCTTGGGCACCCGAATCGGGTTTTAGTATAAAAGTTCGTTTATGATTAAGTGCATAGTTCGTGGCATCGCCATAGCTAAAGGTTAAAATTAACATAAAATTGAGTAAGTAATAATAATAATAAGTAATAAGTAACTCTACGAGATACCCTATATCTAACCTAAAAACATCCCGAACACGATAAATAATTATTTAGACCCTACCTCGGTTCAGCATGTCCTACAAGATTTTTGCTGCTTTTTTTGCTTCAGATTTCGAAAATAACGATAGTTAACTCCGAAATCGATCCATCGACAGATGTACCACGATTGACTCGGTTATAAAATTGATGTACTTACTCTGCAGGTAGCATCCAGGTTTTTGGAAATATTTTATAATCATGGGGATATAGCTTGAGCATGCGATTCAGATTGCGAGAAAGTAAGTCCTTGCGACATATTTCGATCATGCCAGGAAAGTGATTAATCTGTTGAAAACGTTTCATGTTCTTAAATAGCTCGACGCCAGGAAATGAATCGGACCACAAAATATTCCATAATTTCGACTCCTTGACTAACTTGAAACCCAACGTTTTCGATATTCTTCCGATCATTGCATAACGCGAATTAGAAACACAAATAGCGCTCTTTGAATCTCTGACAAGACTGATTGGAAAAAAATAAAAAATAACTTGGAATCAGTATATATGTATTTATATACGAGAAGTACTTGCTTACCCAATCGATATCGATTCCTGAAGTGCTGGATCTGGTTTTGCCGAACAGGCAACACGATAGCGTAAGTTATTTAATTCAATGAAACCATCAACGGCATAATCATTTTCAGATTCCATCAATTGAATGGGCTGAAAGCCATCTTTCATGGGTGTGCCGGACGAATTGTTATCCTTGTTTTTTTTTCCTAATTTTGTTTTTTTACCCGTTGTGCTCTGTTTTTGGGCAGTACCAGTAAGTTGAGACCAATTTAAGTCGATATCATTATTGCCCTGGGTCTCCGATAGCGCCATTTCAATTCCACGAATGGCTGGAACGCGCACATTTCGATGCTCCCGTTCTTTACGCGCCTTCTCCTTTGAGAATTGACGCAGTTCTTGGATTTTTTTGTAAAACTTGGAATTTTTTAAATTCATTGCTTATCAATTGGGAAAAACAATTTTAGATATTCTGTGCTCTATTGAAAACGAAATTATAATTATTTGTATTGAGACAAATGACAAATGACGGAAATGACGCTAGAATCAAAATGTTTATTATTGTATTATGATCTTTTCAAATGAATCTACTGGCATAATATATTTCTTGACAAATTATGCTCAGACATTGGAAATAATCAGCAAACAATTACAATAACGAAATTAAGCTGCAAAGAACACAAATTCTAGCAAGGACCCTTCCTTAAGTGGGAAAACAAACAAATTTATTTTAACTTTTGATTTATTTGATTTGTGTTTTGTTGCAAAATGGAAACAACAATTATTATTGATTATTAAAAAAAAGAATACATTAGAAAACAAAGAATATTTAAAATTTAACAATAATTAAAAATAATGTGACAAATGTAAAAAAATATGTGAAAAATATATGGAATGATATAAATATTTAACAATCGTTATTGAATGTCTTAAAGCATTTAACAATCTCATCCATGGAAGGTCGTTCCTCTGGATTTTTTGCTGCACATTTCCGACCCACCTCAATGGCACACAAGCACTTGTCCAATTCATCGCCCATGGGTGTCACCAATTGTTTATCAAAGAGATCCAAACGATTTTGATATGATTGCAAACAGTTCTCTTTGACATACTTGAGCAGATTTTTTTGATCATTCTGCAGAGCGCATTCATTCATTAGGCGACCAGTGAATAGCTCCATGAGAACAACACCAAAGCTATAGATATCAACGCCAGTGCTTAGTTTCTTAGAGCTGAGAAACTCAGGTGGCAAATAAATTCTTGTGCCAAAGACATGACGAACTTCCTTGACACCATTTATAGAATTCGGACCTTCACGCGCTAATCCGAAATCTCCAATTTTTGGCAGTAAGCATTGATCCAACAGAATATTTGCCGGCTTAATGTCTCCGTGTATTAATGGTTTACTACGCGCCGTATGTAGAAAATATATACCTCTTAAAAAAATAAATACAAATTAATTATGGATTTTTAATAACTAATTTAGCTACCTACTTGGCTGTGCCCAGAGCTATGCTTAAGCGCTGCTGCCAGGTCAATGGGGCCAATGGATGCTTAGATTTGTGTGGCTTTAATCTGGAGTCCAAAGAGCCGCCCTTCATTAGCTGATAAACCAAACAAGGCTTCTCACCATTAATGCTATAGCCATAGAGCGCCAGTATATTGTCATGTCGGATGGTATTTAAATATTTAAGCTCATTGTAGCTCTGCTGTAAATGCACTTGAGTCTTGTCATGATGTTTTTGCATATAGTTCATTGCCTTGATTGCGACATCAAGTTGCTTCCATTCGCCTTTGAATACTTCACCAAAGCCACCATTGCCTAGCTTATTGGCAGGGCTCCAATTATCTGTGGCAAACACCAACTCTTGATAGTCAATTTCTAGCAATGATTGAGCGGCACGTTGCACGCTGCTCACTCGAATATCACCCGGAGATTCCAGGCTATTGCTATTATTGTCCTCCGTAACGCCGGACGACGAAGTCGAAGAGGCCATAGGTGGTCCATTATTGATTTTGGAACTGGTATTGCTTGGAGGGGCACATAACTCACTTATAGTAGGCAAACTTCTTGGTATATATTTGTGGAATTTATCATCAACAAAGTCTTTTATTATTCTCATTGCATTGTGAAGCTTCATTCTGTAACAAACTCAAGATTAAAATGCATTCTTAACCAAAAGATTGCAGCCATGACTCACTTATGGAACAGTGCAAACAAACTATAGACTGAATGATTATACTGACCGCCCCAGATATTCAAGAATTCATCCGTTGGGGAACGTCCGCGCATACGTTGACTCTGTATATGCTGCACATCATTCGGATAGAGCTTGACGAAAGCTGCCAGCTGTTGCCACACATCGAGAGTGTCCAAATGCTCACAGAGCTGTTGACGTACGCCAATTGGCAATAGTCGTATGGTTATGGATTTGTCCTTTTGAGCAGCCGTTCTACTTGGGCTGTCTGTTGTTGATTTTTCTTCTGTTGCTGCGACGCTGCTCATGTTGCAAGTATCTATTACTAATACGTTGACTCATTTAAGCCTTTGTTGGCAATATAAACAAGTCCATAAAATTCGATGAAAAGTGAAATTATAGAAGAACAACTTGTTGCGCTGGTAAATTCCCAATCGGTCGCCCAAACAACAACAATAACATGGTGAGCAGTTAGTGCTGGCACACCTTATCGCGTATTATTTTTAGAGATGTGCGATAAGTGCAGTAATCGTTACTTCAAATGATCGCTACTAAAAGTCACAATATGAACATCAGTGTTTAAGCCAAGGCACAATATCAATTTAAAATTGTTTAATCAACTATAATTCTTTTTTTTTCAATTTCTTTATTTCTCTTGAATCAGCGTACAATAACATACTTTATTTTAAATCAAAATCAATAATTTCATTATATATTAATTGTGTTTATGTTTATTTTTCATTCATTTACAAAAGAACTTAATAGAAACCTTCATCGGTATCAGCATCAGGCTTTTGATCAAAATCTGCACATTTGGCTGCCTCACCACCACGAACCTTTACGTTATAGCAAACATTTTCCGTTTTTAGCATACTCTGCCGCATGGTGGTAATCTTGCGCCAAAGCTCACGAGCACGCTGACAGTTTAAGCTTATATAGCTGAAAAATAGAAAATTTTATATATTAGAAATTAGGATTGATGGTCGCATTTCATAGATTCAATCTAAAAACAATTCGGCAGTTTTAGTTTTTAGATTGAAGCTAAGTAAGATCAAAAGCAGACCATTATATAACTATACTCTGTTAGTATCATCTGAGTTCGACCACGCTAAGCTTAGTTTGATGATGTACTTACCCTGTATAAAACTGCTGCAAAGCCTTGCAAGTTTCCATGCAAGTGTCGGTGTCACCACTGCCAAGAGAGTTGATGCAGCGACGCATCAGTTCACCAGTTAAATCAGAAACGCCCAAAATATATTCAGTTGGATCCACGAAAAACTGAAATTTGTTGATGACTTTATCTTCGGATGGTTGGGCATCTCCTTCCTGTCCAGGTTCGTCTTTTGCAGGCTCATCGGTGTACTGCATAACCGATTGTAGGTCAGCCCAATCGGAAATTGATTTTAACTCTACATTGTCCTCATTTTTTAAATATTCCATATATGTATAGGCCTCAATGAATTCCTGCAGTCCAGGTGAGTAGGCGACTCGAAATTGATACAGATCCTGATCCTTTAGCTCTAGCGCAATAGCCCGAAAATTGACATCAATCAGTTTAGCCAGACGCTGTTGAGACTCCTCCAGCACTTTGGCCTTGTTCTGTTTACGTGAATCGATGGAATGCAATAAAAATATAATGCGCTTCGATTCAATAGTAATATCGCGGCTCAATTTCACGATGCGCTCGTGGCGATCGTGTTTGCTGTCTAATTCGGTGGCATAGTTGCGAAATGATTGCACCACTGGATTCTGCTCATCCAGTTGTGCCTGACGCTTGCGTAGTGCATTATTATTGTTGCGGTATCCTGAATTTCTAGGCATTATTTTTTATGTTTATTAATGTGTATAAATGTTGCCGGCAAAGTTAAAGACAAATTAATAAACTTGTAAGGTTGCCACCTGTTTCAAGAAAATAAGAACAACACAGCTGCTGTGCACCGACTATCGTCATCGCTATCGATTATTGTTTCTCTTCGGCCAACCTATTCTTGTTTGTGTTTATTTGGTCGTGGCAATTACTATAAGGAACAATCAATTTTTTATTTTGTAAGATATCTACACTATGCATCAACCAGCAAGGAGAACATCCGTTGGTGTGACAAGCACGGCCGAAAAGCTATGTTTTGATAAAACAGAATTCATGAAGGTAATTTATCAACCGAATCATATTAAAAACAAGATTAATTCAGAGTCTTTTTGTATTGTAGGAAAATTTCTCTGTAGATGAGTTTTTGCATAAGAATCGTAATGCACCCAGTCTGGAACAGCTGCGTGATAACCTAGGCCTGTACCTGAAAGGTCTGCGTGCCGCAATGATCGATTTAATCAACGAGGATTATGCGGATTTTGTCAATCTAAGTGCAAATTTGGTTGGTCTGGATCAGTCCATTGAAACAATACAACGACCGCTGGAGACATTCCGTTGCGAAATCGAAGGTATAAACAGTCTGATTGAGGAGAATGTGATGGAATTGCGTGCCCAGTTAGAGGAGAAGCGTCAATTACGTGAATTCCATCGTAGTTTACAAAGCCTTAAGAAAGTTTATGCGATTAGTACGAAACTTCAAGAATTAATATCCAGTAAGCTGAGTGGTGAACAACCTGCCCAGGCTGTGGACTTAGAACGAGCCGCCCTCGACTTGATACAATTGAAATTTCATGAAAAACATTGTGCCATCCTATTGAGTAAAGAACAAAAGTCGAGAATAGAACAACTAGAGGATCAATTACATCAGGAATTACGACGATTCTTTAAGAACTCACTGCAGCAGGCGCGCAATTCAGCTAACGAACACCTGGAACGTTGTCTACGTATCTATATTACCTTGGATGCCTGTGAGCAAGCGGAACATGCCTTTCGCGAAGATATTGTGGCTCCGTATATGAGCGACATTATTGGCGAGCAACAGCTACAGAATTCACCTCAAGGATTGGCGGGCATATACAACAAGATATTGAACTTTATATCCCTTCATATGACTGATCTGCTCCGCATCACACTCTACTCGGACAAGCTAAACGGATTCAATTTCGTAGTAAATAGCTATTGGGCCGATGTGGAGATGCGCCTGGAAATGCATATGAATTCAATTTTTGCACCTGGCAACTCGGAGGTGTTCTATATGAAATACAAATGTACACGTGATTTTCTGGCCAAGATTGAGGAGCTGCTTACCAGTAGTGGGCAACAGGCTGTGGCTTCCTATCGCCAACACAAACAAACTAAAAGCTTTGAGTCGCGTTGGAATTTGCCCGTTTACTTTCAAATATGCTTTCAGGTGAGCTCCACGAAAAGTTGTAATAATTGCTGATATTAAATAGGAGATTTTACAGGAAATCGCTGGTAGATTTGAAGCCCAATTGGAACCCCTGCTCAAAGATGATACACTACAAGCAAAGTCCGAGACAAGTGAATACCAATTATCGCCTTTTAATGCTGCCAAGCAGGCTATAATACGTTGCTGGTCAGAGGGAATTTATTTGCCAGAAATATTTTCAAAATTTTATAAGCTAACAGTACAAATCGTTTTGCGCCTCTCGCATTGGATTACAGCTGCTATGAATGCAACCAAAAGTAGCAGCAGCAGCTTCACTAAAGCCTACACCCGTAACCAATTGTTAATTGCTCTGTATACCGATACAAGTCATTTTGAATCCTATTTGCCAGAATTACAAAAACTTATTGCACAAGCTGCTCCAAAAACGGAGAACGTTGCATTGTTAAAGAATGTCTTAAGCAAATCTATGGGTGACTTGGCTGATACTCTCAGCCAGCATTTGAAGGGCATACAGGAGACCTTAAAGCAACTACTGATTATTGAATGCGGCACTGAGAATGTGCGCCAGGTCAATGATTTACCACGTCTGTATAGAAAAACGAATCGCGAAGTGCCAACACGATGTTCTGGCTATGTGGAGCAAATGTTGCGGCCACTCAAAGCATTTGCCACACAACACGAAGCCCAACTGGGCACTCTTGTGGTTGAGCAGATACTCTCAGAGGTTTGCAGCAATATAACTAAAGTGTAAGTTGGAAAAAAACACAACATAATGAATTCTATTTAATATTTTGTCTCTTCCTTTATGTAGCTACTATAATGTTGTTAGTGATGTTTTAACGTCTGTGCAGAAAACCGAAGAATCTTTGCGGCGTCTGCGAAATCTTAAGAGTGGCACCACCGCGGTCAGCAACACATCTGCCGTCTCAGATGACGACAAGATACGTCTGCAGCTGCGCGTCGATGTAGCTGCCTGGACAACAGAGCTGTCCAAACTTAACTTTCAGGCTACACAAATTGACAAGCTTGTTGAGTTGTCCACCATGGTGGATGAGAGTATGAAACCCAAGGATGGTTAATTTATACAGACACAGATACAATTTTATTAAAAATATATATATTCAATTTATTATTGCTGTTAACCGAGTTATTTGTTTTCTTGTTTAGGCACAATTGGTATTGTAATTTTATTTTAAATATATACTAAGTATATATAGTGTATATCATATACATAAATGCATCAAATTTCATTTTCGTAATATATTTTGTAAATGTAAATGTATTGTATAATCCCATGAGTTAGTCGCTGTTGAAAAAAAAAAATGGAAGAGATTACAAAAATTTAGCAGTTGAGCAACGCTTAACAAAACAACTTAACTTTTGAACTGAAGTTCAGGCAATAAATGCATGCACAACAAATAAAATCAAAAACTTGGAAATGCTTAAGTATAATTGTATGTATATGCTATAGAAGAGCTCAAAAAAAAAAACGAAAAGAAAAAAACAAACGAAACTGGAGCAAACAAAATAGAACGAAACCATAAGCTGAAGCTACATTACAATTTGAGTTCCTCGGTGTCGGGTAATTTGCTGAAAAACGATTGTATATGCTCCTCGGTAACTTCAGCCAGTGTGGCAGGATTCCATTTGGGTTTCTGATCCTTGTCAATGAGTAGAGCACGCACACCCTCCTTAAAGTCGGCGCATGGATCCAAATGACGGACTGCCAAGCGATATTCCATAATCAAGCATTGATTCAACGATAGCTGCGAACCCAGCTCCAGTTGACGGAAGGTGATCTTCAGTGAGGTGGGCGAAACTTTCAAGAGGGTCTACAAAAGATGATTGTATACAATTTGTTTAAAATTAATCTATTCATTGGGAGTTGTTAATTTAAAGAGGCTGTTTTGTGTGAAAACGTAGAGTAAACAAAGTAGCGCTAATTAAGTTATTTATTTAAATATTAAAATAGCTATTTAAATATTTATGCGCTTTTAGCGCATAGTTTATGGCATGATAGAAGCCAATTAGCAGTTAATACTGACCTCCAAAGTTTTCTTTGCCCAGTCGCTGTCATCACACTTCAAATTCTCAATTATACCCTCCACTGAGCTAGCACCGAAATGCTTGTTGATCTGTTCTAAATATGGCTGCAATGAGAACGCCTTCTCTGGCTTAGTGTGGAACTTCTGAAGCAGATCACAAACATCATCGGCATCCGGACAGTTCAGCAGAGCATTCTCTAGTTCGGCTATTTGCGAGCTATCGCAGTAGTGCGTCGAAATGCCAGCATGAAAGACATCGGCACCTTTCAGACGATAGCCCGTCAGGCCTAAATAAAGACCCAGTTTACCCTGCAGACGTGGCAAAAAAAAGGATCCACCCACATCTGGAAACAGTCCAATGGCCGTCTCAGGCATGGCAAACAATGTACGATCGGTTGAAACCCGATATTTGCCATGCACGCTTAAACCAACGCCGCCTCCCATAACAATGCCATCGATCAAAGCAATATAGGGTATCTTATAGTTGCCAATCAATGCATTCGTTGTATACTCTTCCCGAAAGAAACTCTTCGACTCATCTGTGGGACCGGCTTCGACTAGAGCACGCACATCTCCACCGGCACAGAAAGCCTTCTCACCAGTGCCCTTAATAATCATCAGCGATTTTGATTTCTCGCATTTCTTCAAATGCTTGTAAATCTTGCGCACCATTTCCAAATTAATGGCATTTAGTGCCTTTGGCCTATTAATTATTATCATACCCTTATTTGATGATTCTGTGGCCAGCACAGAGGAGGATGACAAGCGCATGGAATTTGCCATTGGGAATTTTATTGTTGTTGTTTTTGTTGATAAGCCTACACCGGCTGCACAAATCAGTGGCAAATGGCTGTAGGTCCGATGGCCGAGAGTGGAGACTAACCTTTGAATTGGATTTTGCTGTGAGGAGGGCATACAGTAAAGTTTAGAATCTAATTGATGTTTTAATTATGTGTTTATTTGAATAAATTACCATTTTGCTATTCGCTTCTTTTTGATAATCTCACAGCGAGTTGCGCAATAACAAACAGTCGCAGTGTTGCCAGAGCGTCAGAATTGACAATTAGCGCAGTTGCTTTCAATTGAATTTTAAACAAATTTTGCTAATGTTTCTTCAAGCACAGATAAATTGTAATTGTTCAGTTTTTACAATTGTTACAAAATTAAATAGTATACATCATGTGCACAATAAGATAAACAATTTATTGTAAATTGCATCAAGGTGGCAACTTTGCCAATTAACAGAACAATGCAACTACCAATAAATTACGTTTATGCCGAAGCTAATATTGTGATCAATAAAATTTTGTGTGTTGTTTAATTTTGATAAATACAAATATCAACTATGCATTCTAAATCTAATACAAAATAACAAAATTTTTTTTTATTTTTATTATATTTTTATATTTATATTTATATTATATTTAAATAGTTTAGTTTATAGCTTTCACTTGTAATAACTATTCTAAATAAACTAAGTACGAAAGTAGTTTTTCTTATTATATAAATAAATATAAATCATTTTTAAAAATCATCTTGTATTGTATTGCTTACTCTTCAGCTATTACACATTTCATGATATTCGCAGTTCATGATTTCTGCTGCGCATTACATAAACGAAAGTATGGCAATATCGCAGCTGAGCTGCGCATAAACACATAATTCCACAAAGAGAACAACAAAAATTCACGCAGAAAACTAAAGCTTAACTTATCATACTGATATTTAAACAAATAAACGGTGAGTAAATATCTGTAATCAGCACCACATATACACTTCAGACAGCACAATGCCATGATTCAGTGGTAAAAGAGCCAGCAAGTGGCTCACATTGAATCAAATTGGTTGTGTGTACATATACATACATATATCATCATCATTATCATGCCCTTGTTTTGTAAATTATCAAAAATACGAACAAAGCGACGTCGCTCTTCTGCTTCCAAATCCAAACAGATGAACTATGATGGACTGCTGTCACAGTTAACTGACGAGAAGCTGGTGATATTTGAGGCGACGCAGGTAAACGTTGAGGATGGCGCCATTGAGGAGGAGCAGGCAGCTCTTATACAAACAATACCACATACCGCTGTCTCTTCGGTTTCCAGTTCAGCTGCGTCAGCAACAGCACCTGTGACACATGCAAACCTAAACCCAAAATTGGAAAATGCTGCAACAGCAACACCTCAACGTAAAATATCGACGTCATCACGTTTCATGAATGCCTTTAGTCAGCTTTATGGCGGCAACAGCAATAGCAATAGCACCTGCACTCACGTGGAACAGCATAATGATGATGCAGATGCATTGGCTGCCAGTCGAACACCTACCAAGGGCATGGAATCCAAGCTGGTGGCCATGTGGCACAATGTCAAGTATGGCTGGAGTGGTAAAATGCGTCAGACAAGCTTTTCCAAAGAGCAACCGGTTTGGTTGCTTGGTCGCTGCTATCATAGACGCTATACGCCACCTGTCAGCATGGAAAGCTCTGTGACGGAATTACCCAGTGGGGCAGACACTACACCGGATAATGCTACATCAGCGTGTGATAGCATACAAGCGACAGCAACATCAACAGCAACAACAACATCAGCGTCTATGTATCCCACATTAAATCCACAAAATATTGATGAAATTGTGGTGCCCCAAGAGCTTGGCATGGACGCAGCTGAGAATCAAATGGCTGACAGTCCCTGGGAAGAGGGAATCGAGGGCTTTCGAAGAGATTTCTACAGTCGCATTTGGATGACTTATCGCCGTGAATTTCCTATAATGAATGGATCCAATTATACCTCAGACTGCGGTTGGGGCTGCATGCTGCGCAGTGGCCAAATGTTATTAGCACAGGGTCTTATTTGTCACTTTTTGGGTCGAAGTATGTTACTAGAGTAGAGCTGTAAAGCTTCCATCGTATGCTTATAAATGTTTACTTTTAGCCTGGCGATATGACGCGGAATCCCAGCTGCACTCTACCTATGAGGATAATATGCATAAGAAGATCATCAAGTGGTTTGGTGACAGTTCTTCAAAGAACAGTCCCTTTTCAATACACGCACTGGTGCGTCTGGGCGAACAGTTGGGCAAGAAACCAGGTGACTGGTATGGTCCTGCCTCAGTCTCTTATTTATTAAAGTAAGTGTTTCATATTTACTGTCACTCTTGTTCATACTTATTTATCGATTCTATTACAGACACGCCTTAGAGCATGCCGCTCAAGAAAATTCAGACTTTGACAATATAAGCGTATATGTAGCCAAGGATTGCACTAGTAAGCAATGATAATAAATTTTCTATGCATATAATATAGCTTATCACTATTTTAGTTTACATGCAGGACATTGAAGAGCAGTGCAGTATACCAGAACCAGCGCCCAAACCTCATGTGCCTTGGCAGCAGGCAAAGAAATCTAATAGCGATACTCCCAAGTCAGATCAGGCGCAACAACAACAATCACAACAACAGCAGCAGCATTGGAAATCTTTAATTATACTCATACCTTTGCGTTTAGGCACTGATAAACTGAATCCCGTCTATGCACATTGTCTAAAGTTGCTACTCAGTACGGAATACTGTTTGGGTATAATTGGTGGCAAGCCTAAGCACTCGCTGTACTTTGTGGGATTCCAAGAGGATAAATTAATACATTTGGATCCGCATTACTGCCAGGAGATGGTAGATGTTAATCAGGAAACTTTTTCAATGCAATCATTTCATTGTAAATCGCCGCGTAAAATGAAATCCAGCAAAATGGATCCTAGCTGTTGCATTGGTTTCTATTGTGCCACCAAAACTGATTTCGACAGTTTTATGGAAAGCGTACATTTGGTAAGTAGATCATAAAATCTTAAATATATTTTTTAATTTAATAATATGCTTCTCTTTAGTACTTGCATCCTATGCGATGCGCATCCGGTGCTGCCACTGTGGATAAAACAACAATGCCCCATCAGTCACAACAGCAACCAACAGACTTAATTGAAATGAACTATCCATTATTTACTTTTTCGCGTGGTCGTTGCATGGATCATGCACGCGATGAGATGAGCGATTCACTTTACAAACCGCTTATCAAGCAAGTGGCCACATTGGCTCAGGAGCTAGAGGGTTGTTCAATGCCACAATTGCACAGCTATCAAGATCAGGATCCAGATGATAGTGACAGCGAAGAGTTTGTGCTGTTATAAATTGAAGTTAAATATGATTAATAGATGATGATTGATTGCCATGATTGCCCTATTGCATATTGATTGCATTGGTTGCTCCTCTTTAACGAACCTAAATCCACAGCTTTAGTTACTGTGTTGAACTGTGTTAAATATTTTGTTTATTAACATTAACATTATATTTTGTAGTAAGTTGTATTGCCTTCGCCCGCTCGCCCAAAACTAAACAAATGCGCATCTCAACATCAAAGACTTTTGTTAATATACATTTACATACATATTTACTATATTTTGCTGATTATCTACTATAAGTGTGTGATTAATTTACAAAAATACAACTTTAGTTGATTTTCAATTTCATTATTTGCATACAATCTCCTCACATTTGTGAGTCGTCTGATTTTTTTTATGTTTGTATATTCCTATACATTTATAAATTGTAGTTATAATAATAATTGTAGTTTATGTAGTTCTCGGTATTATTAATTTGTAATGTACTGTTTATGGAATTGAATCATTGAATCGCGAATATATTTGTAGTAGAGCTTACATTTTAGTTATAATTTTATTTATATTCATCCTGTGTAGAATCGTTTAATCATTATTTAGTTTTAATATTAATTGTATATACCCTTGAATAAATAGTTAAAGAAATATAATTATTTTCTTAACTTATATTAAATTAGTTTTCCTTAATTATAAATTATTTTATTTGAGTCAGTTATAAAAAGAGATCGGTTTCAGAAAGTATGGATGGATGGATACCATATAAAATTAATTGTTCTTAAATTTTTAGAACGTCTATAGATGGGATTTTACACAACCACGTTGTAAGCAGTACAAACATAAAGGAATATTGAATCTTATTGAAAATTATTTGTATGAGTATGCTTGATAAGTTGGGTATAGATATAGATATTTGGTTCGATAGTTAAGATCTACTTGATTGTGTATATTATTATATTATGTATCTTAGAAAATCATTTTTCGACTTTAATTTCGGTGGTAAAGTCAGAGAAGTTCAGTAATCTTTAAATAGAGTATAATTGCTTTTGGATATTTAAAGTTAAGATTTATGATAACTTCTGAAAATGTTAATAAATTGACTTATCAAAGCGAATTTTGTGAAATAATAATACTATCAAAATATTGCATTTTTAGCCCTGCTTACCAGATTTACTTAATATTAGTCTACCGAACAATGGTTCGCATATGTTTTTTTTTAAATGATAATGACTAGGTTTCATACAAGTCCAACGTTTGAACTGATAAGGAAATGTTTTCATCACTTTACTGTTCATTTCTAAGTCCTTCGCGTTCCAATCGCTTTAGAAGCTTAATTAAGTTCTCACGAGCCGTCGATGCTCGGACGGCATTAAGACGTATGGCTTTTTTATAGGATTCAATGGCTTCATTAATTTTGTCCCAGCGATGGTAGAGCACACCGAGATTTGTGTGATATAGCATATTATCGGGATCCATTTCAATTATATTCTTATAGAGGGTCTCCGCTTCCATGTAATGCTTCAATTTGCCCAGCACATTAGCTCTTATGAACATGACACTTGGTTCATGGGGTAATTGTCTTATGGCCTGTTCAGAAATACGCAGAGCATCCTCATACATGCCACGATTATCGAGCATGGTGAGTATGTTTGCCCAGGCCTTAGGTTGTCGAGGATTGATGGCCACTGCATGCTGCCAATGATGCAGGGCATCAGCATAAAGCTGTTGCTCCAAATATAAATTTCCCATATTATAGTAGCAGACAGCATAATCGGCCCGATGCTTGAGTGCCTGCTTATAGCTCTCTAAAGCTTCATTATACTTCTTCTGTGATGACTGCACGATTCCCAGATTCATCCAGGCGACTGGAAAGGCTGGAAAGGCATTCAAAGCCGAACGTATGTACTTCTCTGCTGTGTGTAGTTGTCCGTGCTCACGATACAAATTACCTAGATTCATAAGCGCCGATTCATACTCAGGATACAACTCGATGGCCTTATGATAATGCTGAAATGCCTTGGTACTATCTCCACTATCCGTGGCCAGTCGTGCTATATTATAGTGCACCTTGGCATTGTTGGGGCAAACCTGCAGCGCTGAGCTGAACAGTGTTTCCTCGTTCAACCATTCTGCGGCACGTTGACGCGTTCGCACCATCATCACGGCGAAGAGTAATATGAGTAGCACTTGATGCATCATGCGCCAACTCTTGCTGGAATTGAAATTGTAGCAGTGTAAGAAACCATACATGGACAATAAACAGAAGCCAATCGATGGCACATAGAGTGTGCGTTCAGCGATAACAAAGCCAACGCGTATGATGCCCGAGGCGGGCAGGAATGGTATCACCATCAATCCCAGGCCAAGCATAAGTCCGGCCAGACGGCGAAAATTCATCAGTGAGACCAGTACAAAAGAATAGAAGCCAATGACTGCCTGTAGGCGCATATCCCAAATGCTTGTGACTAGATTAACACAGCCCAGGGCCCAATCGAAGCACAACCACTGCGGGCACAGCATCAACCAGAAATTTAACACATAAATATATTGTTGGGACAAGCCACGTGTTAGTAGTTGCTCGCTGTGTGCAATTGGATTGTCCACCGCTTTGAATTCTGGTGACTCGAAATTTTGCCACCAAAGACGCAGCACAACAAGGAATCCAGTGCCGCAGAAATAGCAAAAGTAACGCAATCGACTGGTGATTACTCTATATTGCAACCTTAGCGGCAACATATATGTGCCATTTTGAAAGTAGTCCAGCAGGGCACATGACAATGGGATCGTCACAGCCGACTCCTTGAACAACATGCCAACGGCGGTTAGTAATAGAATAAAACTCACATTACTCACGCCACGTTTGTCGACACTGGTTATTGTTAGAAGCAGGCATAGCAAATGTATCAAGCCAAACATTAAATCGGCACGTCCAACAACACCCGAGACCGCTTCCGTGTGCACAGGATGGGCGGCAAACAGAGCCGCCGAAATGGTTGCCCACCGCTCTATATCAATATCCTCCACATATAGCGAACGCACCAGCCGCCACATCAGCAATGTATTGACACAGTGCAACAGCAGATTAAGCAACTTCATGTGGGCGGCATTCAAGCCCAGGAGCGCGTACTCATAGTGAAACATCAGTGTTGTGAGCGGACGAAAAGATTTGTGCGAGTCCGAGCTTAAAAGTGATCCGCCCCAAAAGTCATCACTAAAGATGGCCGTCCAGTTAGTGGGCAGTGTATTGACATTCTTGTTCTTCACAATGGCCACGGTGTCGTCAAACACAAATTTAGAGCCGCTCAAGCCGCTATATCCATAGCAGACTAAACATATTAAAACCAAAATTGACTGACATATTAGGCTGTAGATAGCCGAACTGTGCCGCACATCTAGACTCATGTTTAAACTAATGTGCACTGCACCACTTTCTTTTTATAGATTTGTATTATTGTTGATTATTTGTTATTGTTTATACTAATGACGTTTTGCACTTTGTACACATCGCTAGTTGTTTGTTTGGGATGTCTATCCATAGATAATTTGTAATTGCTATTCGCGTGTAAGCGTTGAATCAGCTGTTAGACAGGCAATGGCGTAGATAGAACTTTCTTAAAGGGGACTACAGAGTTAACTTATTTAATATATTTTAACCTTTTACTTTAGTTGTGAACTAATTGCAAAGCAAATAAAATTAAAATTCAAAACAAAACATTATCGTTGATTATTGTGGATCGAAAAATAAAATTATTGGATATCGGCTAAAATTTATAACTTATAGACGGAACTACTTTTCGCTTGTTAACGTCGAAATCAGCTGTGAACTAAATGCAAAAATACCATTCGCCTGGTAACGTTGCAATCATCTGTGAACTGAGTGTTACAGTCCAGCGAAATAATAAACACAGAATATGTCGGAAGAAATTGTTTTTGATTGCTTGCATGCCGAAATAGTTAACTACTGTCTGGATGGTACCAAGGTAAGCATATTTCGCAGTCTCTTTACAGTATACTAAACCGCATCATTCACAGGATCAAAATGATTTAGCCACATTGGAGTACATTGGCTTCACAACTGGATATCGTTTGATAGAACGTCTTACACGGGATGTAACACGTTTCAAAGATGAGTTGGAGACCATGAAGTTCATATGCACAGACTTTTGGACATTGATATACAAGAAGCAAGTGGATAACTTGCGTACAAATAATCACGGCATGTACGTGGTTCAAGACAAAGCATTCCGTTTTTTAACACGCATCTCACCGGGCGCCAAGCAACTGGAACAGGCACCCAAATTTGTGGCTTTTACCTGTGGCCTAGTACGCGGAGCTCTCAGTAATCTTGGCATTAATAGCACTGTCACGGCAGAGGTACAGACAATACCAGCTTGTCGCTTTCATATAGAGGTCAATAGAAACTAGTCATATTAATTTTAATTTTAAATAAAACATTTACATACATATATAATACTTATGATAATTTCTCATAAAATGTTACAACATTTTGTTCCGTCCAGTTAAGGGTGTGACGCAATGTCCATTGTTTGGCTGGCAGCTGTGGCTGCAATGGATTCGGATCTGTGTGTATGCCCAACGCAGGCTGAGGACCTATTAAGATAAGCCAGCTGCCCTCAAATATGCTTAGGTACTGCAGAAATGCGTTACGATTGTTGAAATAGCAGAAGATTAAGGCACTTGGTGCAGTTCCAGAGCAACAATAGCTTAAGAAACTAGCATCCAATTTGATGTTTGCATTTTCCACATAGTTTAGATTTATAAAACTACGCACGGCATACTTGCTGCGCCACCAGTTAACATCCCTTTCTAGGCCAAATATGACAATTGAATTGTCCGCAATAGCTGACATCAGCCATTCAAGGAGTCCACTGCCACAGCCAATGCTTAGCACTTTTTGAATATTTAGTTGCTGCAACGTTTGTATAAATTTCAGCAAATCCAATTCGGTGGGCCAAGCCCAGAGGAGCTTGCGCTTTAGCTGTTGCTCAAATCCTTTGCCAAGATTCAGCACTTCGCGCCAGTTCTGTTTGCCTGTACAGCGATAAATCTCTTGCAGTGATTCGAGTTCCGTTTGCTCGTCCCACATATTGAACACTGAATGGCAATTATCGAACTACACAAAGCACCCTGGCATTGACGTCGTCGCGAAGTCCCGGAAATATGGCAAATGGCCAGCATTGTCGTAACTTGTGTCTATATATATATACATATCAAAAAGAAGTTTGACGTCATCGTTAACAAACCCATTAGTTGGCGTCACTTTAAAGATCAGTCTTCATATTTAAAATTTGGTATTAATATTTTTTTGTTGAACGCATTCAGTTGGCATGCCCATTTTCATAGGAGTATTTGAAATTCTTGCGCCAATGTCGGAAATTTGAGCTAACACTTGAGTCTGGTACTCGTTGGATTGATTCCTGTATGGTCACTTGCTGCACATTTGTTGTGCTAACTGTATCCATGTCCATATCAGGCCCAGCGCTAAGCTCATTGGAGTATTCTTCGTTATCTAAATCCAAAATGATTTTCCGATAGAGTTTAACGTTTTCATTTTGTAATGTAGTTGCTGCTGTCGCTGCTGCTGTGACAACTGTTGGTTGCTCCAATCCACTCTCAATTTCTGGCTGTGGTTGTATAGCAACCATTACTGGTTCCACATTGCCCACACTTTTAATAACACTATTATAGCGTACGCTTTGTGTTGCAGCCTCCGTTGGTATGCTGGAAACTGCACAATCCACAATTTGCACGGCATCCTCGAACTGAACTCCTGGGTGCATGGAGCGCAAATGTCTTAACATATTGTCGCGACGATTGACAGTCACTTCGCACTGCTGGCAACGATAGAGCTGAGAGGCAGTATGCTGCTTGGTATGTCTTGCCAGCGCATCCAGATCATTGAAAGTCTTGTGGCAAATAGTGCATGAATGTCGAGCTCGCTTTGTGTGTCGTCTCTTGTGCAGCTTGAGCGTGGACTGGCGAAGGTAGGACTTATGACAGACATTGCAGCTGTACCGTTTTCCGTTTATATCGTGTTTCAAACTGTGCTGCTTTAGATTGGCTTTGGTCAGGAACCCCTTTGAGCAAGTATCACATTTGTAGGGCAAACTGTTGCCGCTGTGCACAATGACGTGCGAATTCAAAGTACTTTCGCTGCGAAATATTCTTTGACAATGAGGACATTTAAATGCCTCCTCCTTACTATGGGTACGCATATGGCGTTGCAGAACAATCTGTTGCTTGAAGGATTTTTCGCATATGGTACAGGAAAAGCTCAAATCTTTGAGATGACTATTAAGATGATACTTGAGATGCGAGCGTGTCGCAAATCCCTGCAAAACGAAGCGAAAAATATGTCATAAATGAGTTGCGCTTCAAATTAGCAACTTACTCGATTGCATTGGGTGCAATGAAACTTCTTCTTCTCATTGCCACAGGCACGATGGTAATATTGTTGGCTGCGACTCCGAAATGATTTGTTACACACGCTGCAGTGATAACCCAGTGGAGTACTAGTTATATGATCAGCTGTGGATATTGCTTTAGTCTGCACAATTGTCTCAGTTGTCACATTTGTGTTTACTTTGCATTCCAAGCAAGTTGCCACATCGGCGAGCAGACATTGACGACATTTCATATGGCCACAGCTGTCTGTGACTAGTCGATTCTCTCCAGTTGCCTCACAGTCGCAACGTGGGCACCTGCTGCTCATTTTTTTGTTTTATGAAAATAAAGAAAAAACGTAAACAAAGCAATGCAGCATTTTACTTCTTCTTCTTTCTGCTAGAGTTGAGTCACTACGTTCTTACTGAGCTAGTTCCCGTGAACGAGTTCAATGAATTAAATGCAATTAAACTATTTCGTCCTATATATTAATTTAGTTAATTTATTACTATTTAGTGTAGATTAAAAAAGTTATTTAAAACAAAAAAAAAAATTTAATCAAATGTGCATCTTTTGAATTACAAATATATTCGGTAAGTGAACTTGAGTAGTTTACATTATTTTTTGCCATTCAAATTAAAGTCCATCTTAGCATTCGCATTGAAACGAAATTTATCAAAAAAACCAAAAACGGTTGTATTTAAATTTATAAGAAAATTTAATATGTTAAATAAACAACTTATATGTACATATGCTAGTCAAATATATTCAAAATTCACTCCATTATGTTTCCTAAATCGAGAGTGGCCACATGTCCCGGAAACAGGTGCGCCTTTTGCATAGGCACTTGAACAAAAAAACGTTCACAAAACTTTGGATTTCGGCGGCAGAGGACTTCCTCTAATATTATCTTGTTGGTCATTTTCTTTGATATCACTAAACGACGAGATTCACCAGAGCCATAGCTATTAGATCGTAATCCAAATTTGCTAGCAATCCTACCAAAATAAAAAAATTATATAAATGCCTAAATAAACAATTTATGACTTACTGATGAAATGATGCACGCTCTTCTTTGGAGAAGTTTGGCTCAAATTGCAAGTCGCGGAGATCATCGGACTTAACATAGTTTTCAATAAATTTGCGATAATCGGCTAAATTGCCACGCGGATTGCTCGAACCCAATCCCATGCGATTGTTCTTAAGCAGATATCTGATAAACAAATGGAAAAAAAACAAAGCAGTTTAATATAAATAGTGTTCAAGCTCAGCATTGAGGAGTCCCTCCTACCCGACCGGCTCTTCGCGCCCTTGCTTTAAGCGACCTAAGCCACCACCAGTCCAGCCCATAATACGCATTATGCGATATCCCTTGTTGCTAGAGTCAAGCTTATTTGTTTCCTCCTCTATGTCCACAGGCTCTTGTGTGACATTAATTTTTACACCATCTTTGCTCTTTTCCACTTTAATAGTTTCACGCGTCACATTCGGCTAAAGATAATCTATAGTTAATAATTTATCTCTCGAATTATCTAAATTATATACCTACCTTAATACTATAGCAGTGAGTCTGTAGCAGAAGGATTGCTTGTTTATAAGCGGCCAACTTGGCTGCCTTTAAGCTGTCACCAGAGCCTATGGCAATAATCTCATTCTTTAATAAAATTTCAGCATTTTTTATAGCGCCATCTGTGGGTTGATTTTCACATTGACGTTCTTCATACTTTAAATTGATTGAATTGCAGGAGTTGCGTAGACAACTGCGTCCGCCAGTGAGATAAATGATTAGATTTCCAAAGCGTAGCGATTCAAATAGATTCATTGGATCACCCCCGCCAAAGCATAAACGATGATCTGATCGGATGCCAAATTGTTGTTGTTGTTGTGACAGTGATTTGGTACTGCGTCCTATAGTTATTTTGGGATATGCAATAAGGAGGATTTGTTGTCTCAGATGATGGTCAGACATATACATATGTATTTTGTTTACTAGTAATATATATTAATAATTTTCCTTCATCTATACATATTTTTCTTATTACTTAATTATTATTCCGTCTACCTTTGGCACGTTGCTCGGCCGCATCCGATGCAGAGACAAATGTGCGCTTCAGACGATTCTCACGACTCTTACGGAACTCCTCGGCAATATCTTTCGATAGTTCGGCGACCAGCAACATGGTATCTTTGGGATATTTACAGCCCATGAATTCCATGTTGATAAATGTCTGGGCTAGGCAAACCAAACGGTCCTCGTCAAAGCGATCCTTGTGGGCCAGCATAAAGCTGCGACGCAGATCCCAATGCTCTTCGCTCTCATAGTCCGTTTTATAGTCATCCACATCCCAGTCTTTTTTCTTTTTCAATGATTTGGTTTGCTTGCTTAAGCTAGAAGGAATGTCGGAATTATCGGCATTCTGAGTTTTAAGTCGTTTAGGAATTGTTGCCATTTTTAAATATATTTTTATTTATTACTCCCTGATTAATTCTTCTTTCTTACTGAGAATCTGAATCTGTTTGGCACACGCTAAATATTTGTCGCACGTTTGCATGCCAATCGCCGATCGACATTCACAGGTAAGTGGAACTATCGTATCGATAAATTATCGATTACATATCTGTGCGTGCATGTATCGCCGTGGCTCTCTCTCTGCCAGCCTTCCCATAGTGCCTGCCTGTGTTGTGTGTGTTTTTTAATTTCCTGGTTTATTCATGATTTTTCGTTAATTTTATTTTAGTGACAATTTCCAAACAGTTCAGCGTGTGCATGTGTCAACATATAGCAAACATAAACTTGTCCCGTCTTGCAGAATAACAACATATAAACAGCGCAACAACTGCCAACAACAACATGAGCATACCGAACGAATATATTGCAAAAACAGAGGATGTGGCGGAGCAGGTAAAATTCTCTCTAGAATCACAATAGTACTAAAGAAAGAAAGTGGTATACAAGCAACCTGACAGCCAATCATATCCAATTGGATGCCAATTATATGACTTTCCAATTGGGACACATACAAAATAATCAAATGCTATACAATAAAAAAAGAGAAAAAAAACTAAAAACTGCCAACGTCATCCAAACGCGGCAAAGTTCGAAGCTCAAGTGCAGCGTAATTGCTGCCACTGACCACCAAAAATAGGTGTCTGGGTCCATCCGCAATATTATCACTATTAGCTAATGTCAAAAGTTTGCCACGAATATGCAGCTGTCAGTTAAAAATTCAAAAACTAATTTCTAATTGCTTGTAGGCTACGCCATATGCGTTTACTCTTAATGTGTGCGTGTGTGTGTGTAAGTGAAAGTGGTGAGAGTGAACGGCAAAAAAAAAAAATATTTTCCAGTTTCAAGTTCCGTAAATGAAAAATGTTTCAACTAACTTGCTTTCTGATAATACATTTGCATATGATATAACATCTCTCAATGCGTGTGTGTCCGTCTGTGTGTGTGTGTGTATTTAGCTTTTACATTGCCTTGCAGGTATTTGTGTATAAATAATATAATATTAATCTATTAAAATGCTAGAGATGCAAAACCCGTTACACACGTTAAAGAGAGCATAGATAACTTTTGATTGCGAGTGCGGAAGAGAAGCCCAAAGCATAGAGAGAGACACGTCATTGTCATTCTCATTTTTAGAGTGTTCGTTGTTTGTCTCTTTGCCAAATCAACACTGTCTTCAATATTTAACATTTTTTTTTTCTTTTGATAAAGCCACGCTTGAGAACGTGCTTTAAATTTGAAGTTCTTATCACAACTATTCCCATTGTTGTGGAATCGATGCTTTCTTATCTATGATCAATAATACACAGAAGTCGGTCGGGCCGCCTAGAAAAGTAAAATTTTTTGCGGAAATTAGAGCGAGGCTTGATTTTCCCATTAAGTATAAAAATCTAATCTCGTAAATTATAAATATTCGAAAACTAAAACAAAGAGTTCATTTTAGTTTAAGCTACGCTTTAAATGGATCTTTATTCTAAACTTGGTATTATTATTATTTGTCTTATAAATACAGGTTAGAACTTTAAAAGTACAGGTTAGGTTTACGGATCGGCTTACAATATCTTAAAAATTTAAATAAATTTCCATTTTGAATCTAGTTTGTTACAACACTGTTTTAAATAAAAAAAAATATTCCTTTATTATTATAAATTATTATTTATTTAGTCGCATCAGAACACGTGCTAAACAAGCATCGTTATCTATGTGAACGAACACAAAGCACTATCAATTGCAATTATATTATAATATAATAAACACTTTGTGTAAATATGTAGTTCATGTACATACAATATGTACAATAATAATAATAATAATTGGTCGAAAATTGGAACAGCTTGATTTTAAAGCAGGTTTACAAGAAAAACTCGGAATTTCAGATGAATTTTACATATATTTAATAAATAGTTTATAGATAAGTTTTTGAAGAAAAAAAAAACAACAACAACTTATGTTGATTAGATAGTTATTTTAAGTATACACTGTACTCATAGAAATAATTTTTTTTTTGTACTGAAAAATTGAAATTTATATTATATTAAATTAATTTGTAAAATATTCCAATTCCAATTTGAATTTTTATATATTTATGTATGTTTAATAAATTATTAATTTGATTTATTTTTTTGTATTCCACATATATTAGGTTATCAAACGTGGCAAGAATGTTTTGCCAACTGTTGCACGGTTATGTCTGATTGCCACCTTCTTTGAGGATGGCTTGCGCATGTATTTCCAATGGAACGAACAGCGTGAATATATGGACATGAGCTGGGGATGCGGCAAGTTTTTGGCCACAGTATTTGTGTTAACCAATTTGCTTGGACAACTGGGAGGTTGCGGTATGGTAATGGCTAGATTTAAGGTCGACATTGCGGTCGGTCTGCTCTTCTTCATTGTGGTACTACAGGTGTGTACTATTTGAAAATATTTTTTAAATTTTTGTTAAATTTCATTATTGTTTTATACAGACAATAGCCTATTCCATACTGTGGGATTTCCAGTTTCTGTTAAGAAATTTTGCATTAATTGGTGCATTGCTTCTGGTGCTTGCGGAGGCTAGAATTGAGGGACGCAGTTTATTTGCTGGTGTGCCATCCCTGGGGGATAATAAGCCCAAGAATTTTATGCAACTGGCTGGACGCATTCTATTGGCATTCATGTTTATCACACTTATCCGCTTTGAGCTGAGTGTGTGGAATGTTATACAGGATATTATTGGATCAACATTGATGGTATTGGTTGTGCTGGGCTATAAAACAAAATTGTCCGCTTTAATTTTGGTCGCATTGCTGACAGTGCTCAATTTATATCATAACGCTTGGTGGACTATTCCATCGTACAAACCACTCAGAGACTTCTTGAAATATGATTTCTTCCAGGTAATCAAATCTCTTGATTGTGTTATATATATGATTACTTATGTTTTATTTGTATTTTGCAGACACTCTCAGTCATTGGTGGCTTACTTATGATTGTGTCTTTGGGCCCTGGTGGTGTCTCTATGGACGAACACAAGAAGAAATGGTAGAGCGTTTAGATATTTCTCTAAAAAGAAAAACAAAACAGAAAAACAACAAAAGAATTGCGATTAACTCTTTATTGAGGAACTTTAGTTAGAATTACCATAAAATGGAACAACAGGAGCAACAGCACAACATATAAACAAAAACTTGACTTATTCATAAAAAAAATAAACAAAAAAAAAAAGAGGGACTTCCGCAATTAACCAGGCTAAAAAACCATTATAGCCCACCAAACAAACATTCGCGCACGTTCAACGAAAAACTTCGCACCATACCTATAAGACACTTTGTTTTGTACATAAAATGCGGTGATTTTATTCGCCATATGAGAGACATTAACTGATTTTATATTCATCTGTCCACAAGCATTATATATTTTCCAAAAAAAAAATTGTTTTTTTTTTTTATTGTATTTACTTGTACTCTCTTTAAATAAGTTGTAATAATGTGTGTTTGCGTTTGTTGTTTAATAGAAGTTCGATAATTATAATGGTGTATAAAATATGATGAATTGTACCAATTGACGATGATTTGTTTCTTTCGTTTATAAGCAAAAGTGTAATAGATTTAAATTGTAACATTTTAATAAAGAAAAACAATTAAAATACAAAGTATAATGCAAATTTTTTAAACGGACGCCATAAAAGGTTATTGTGTTGCGCATAACCCTTTTAAATAGATCGTTTGATTGAGTTGAAAATCACAATTTAAAAAAGATTTTTGTATAACGACTTATCGGATGA
Source organism: Dettopsomyia nigrovittata (assembly GCA_037040065.1). Lineage (NCBI taxonomy): Eukaryota > Metazoa > Arthropoda > Insecta > Diptera > Drosophilidae > Dettopsomyia > Dettopsomyia nigrovittata. Next base: position 190,767 of record JBANCX010000002.1, read on the forward strand.
TATACATAAGTGCCATTCACATTTTGGTTGTGATTATTATTTATCGATAGTAACTGATTCCCGATAACATTTCAGTGTTTTGATTGGGGATTGCAGTTGGAAACAAATAACAGCGACAGGAATGAAATTTGTAAAAACCACAACCAAACTTGTAAATATTTAATTAACCTTTAACTGAAAATTATTGTTATTAATTCTTAAATATTTTATTCTTCAGATAGCACCAATTATTATACATGAATTACCGGAATTCGTGTTTGTTGAGACCAAGTATATCACAAAACAAAATGCAAAAAATAACAACATTGAAGTGTTTACAAAACTTCGAAAGCATTTGGCTGACTTTTTAGAAATCAAGCCATATGATAGCACCAGTGGAAAAAAAGTAAATATGGTCAATCACAGCACCATGACCACAGATGATAGAATGCCACGTCGTTGTCGTTTGATTCAGACGGATATTAAAACCACAACAGATGTTGGAGTGCAGTGTCAGCTGGATTTATCAGATGAACTGGAACCAGAGGCTCCATTGAAATATGCCGAAAAAACCACAATGGGGGATGACAAGTTTATATTGTATGTAAGCCAACATACTAGCATGTTTTCCAATGGCATGCTCGAATGTCAGATCTGTGGAGAGGTTGCACATTTCCTTCAGGTGCATGAAAACCATATGGCCATACACTATGGTCCGCGTGTGCTTTGCTCCCACTGCGGCAAGATGATCGAGCATGAGGTGCTATTGCAGGAACACAAATACAATTGTACGGTACGCCGCAAGACTTATTTACAACAGCAGATGCACATCCCATGTCCACATCCGCATTGCAATGTTGTTGTCAAGTCAAGGCAACAGCTGACCCGACACCTTCGTAATCACCGAAGCGTTTACTCCTATTATTGCCTGCAGTGTTTGAAAAGTTTCAGTTCCTCAGCCCAATTCCTAGTGCATCGCATGCTAAAGAATTCATGTGGGAAAGCCAATTACCTATATATGGCCAAAAATATAGCGAAGCAGCATAAAAAAAAAACTAATCCCAAGATTTGTACCGTTTGCATGAAACAGTTTAGCAGTTCTAGTCTTTGTTGTTGGCACAAAAGGCGTTGCATTTTGGCTCATCACAAGCGTTTACAAATACTTATTTCTTCGACATACTCGTATAGAGGCTGATATGTGGTTTTTAAGAATCAATAAAATATTTTTATGGTCAAAAATATCTCATATTATTTGGATTATTTTCTTTGGCTTAGATCCGGCTCGATAAAAAGCCCTACAGTTTAGCCACAGTGGTGCTAATGTTTAGTCGTTCATACTATTAGGAACGGATTTTAACTTAACTCGTAATATTTATTTATACAACAGAATAACAATTATAAAAAATTATCGTTTACGATGCCTGTACGCCATGTGCCTTCTTTAATCCTTGATACAGCTGGAGCTTCTCAAGATTGAGTTCCTTGAGGGTTTGCACGGCTAGCTCCAATTGGACCTTCTTTAGGGCATGCTCACTGCCGATATACTGCTCAATGAACTTTAGACTAATCTCATCGGCGGCAAAGTCTTGTTCCGTCTTGCCGATAGCTGTTTCGATTTCACGATGAATACCTTGATCGGTGTTTGCCTGCTTTAAGCAGCTACGCAGCTCGGCGAGTGCACGCCGTGCAGGTGTTGGCTGCAGTTCATCCAATTTACTAAGCGTCTGTTTATACTCCACGGGCACTTGATGTATTTTGTAGCTTAAGGAGATTAGCTCGGCAGCATTGTGCAGATAATCGCGTCGAATCATATCATACAGCAGATCATCAATGCAACGATGCCAGGCATAGAAAAATGCCATTGGACCAAAATGTCGTGTGGAGCGCAACAAATCAAACTGTTTGGATTCATTCAAATGTTCGAACACTTTGGCCGAAATGTTGTGAAACTCTTGCTCAAATGGCTCATACTGGACTGTCAGGCGATCCAAGATGAATTCGTATTTGTGTTCGTCCAGGCAACGCTGCAGCATATGCTCTTCCGCGAACATGCGCGGTGTATAGGACTTGCGTCCCTCTAATGGAAAATATATTTGATTCATGCGTTTTTTGATCTCCAGTGGAGCATAAGCCAAGGAGCCATCGACATCGCGTACAACAACTTTGCGATCCGAATGACGCAATCCAAAGGTGATGTCAGTAAACACATATTTGACTTTGGAAAAATCCTTTAATGCTGGATCCTTCGATATTATATGTTCGGTGTCCTGTTTGACTTTTACAACCGGCGGCATTTGAAGCAATTCGTTGGCTTTTTCAATGGTCTGCACAAATTCTTGCTCCAATTGGGCGCTGGTCATAAATTTCGTTTCGGTGCTGTTGTCCGCAACGGAACGCTTGCGGAACACTTTGTCCAGCTTTAGTTGCGTCATGGACTGCAGAAGGCGCTGTGTTTCAGCATCTGTAAAGAGCGGTTGCGGATCTTTGTCGTATTGCAGCGTGGTGGAGATTGAGCGCCGGCTTGATTGCTTCAGTTGTGGCAAGGCGTTTAGCCTGCGCAGATGCCTGATTAAGGACATTTTTAATTCAAGTATTTAGTTAAACGTCCAAGCACACGAGACAAGCAATACTGCGATGTTAGTAGTGTTGCAAAACGTTGACCATCGCTTTGTTATTTCAACTATCGATATATATTATCGAATCATTATCAGCTGTTCACGTTTCTCTGTGAATCGCAAATAAAGAAGAAATTTGGCAGGTTTGACGTACTGCTGCTGTTTTCGTTTTCGGCAAAAAGTTAAGTTTTTAAAAAAATTTAGCTAGAAGAAGACACAGAATAAATATGAATAATGTACAAAAGGCTTTTGTTTCTGTTGCGCAAAAGCGACGCTTGTCGGAAAATGAGACCAAACAAGTGGACACACCCCTTCAGGTCCAGGAGCAACCAGAGCCGAAACAACGCAAAACAGAAGAAAAAGATGAACAACAACAAGAGCAGCAGCAGCAAAAGGAGCAGCAGGGGTCACAGATCTCACAGCAGCCCGAACAGAAGCTCAACCTGTTGAGCTTTTGCGATGAGCTGCTATTCGAGATATTCAAGTATCTGGATTCATCATCCGTAATGGCGGTGATGCAGTAAGTACATACATAAGCATTCCAATCCATCAAAATATGCATAACATTCATTTGTTGCTTTAATAGTTGCTCACCGCGTTTTGAAAATCTATTATTGGATCATCGCTTCTGGCACAATATTGACTTAAGCAATGCGCCATTACCATTAGGCATACTGGAGGAGATACTAGGACGTGCCACAGAAAAAACACACACAATCAAAATGTGCGGCCCACCATCGTCTCAGCATGTTGCTGGCGAGTTTAAGCAATTTACATGCACGCTAACGACCGTGTTTCCAAAGGTAGCCACACAGCTACAGGTTTTGGAGCTGCAAGGCGTCAGCTTGGATTTTGAATATGTAAATATGTGATATTTTATAATATGAATATTTTAAAAGTTAATATTTTGTTTTGTTTTTTTTTTTGCAGATACATATATCGGAATTTCCAGCGTCTTTGAAACGCTTATCACTTAAAGACTGTAGCGTCAAAGTAGGTGATCATGTAAAGAGCATATTTCACACCATTGAAAAGCAATTGGTTGTGTTGGAAGTAAGTTTAGATTAGTCCAATGAAAAATGATTCTTGTTTCTTATTTTATTTATGTTTGTTTCTTATTGTGTTATAGGATCTGAGCATTGAAGATAACGACTGGTTTGAACCATACTATATAATGGCTTTGTCGAAATTGCCTTCATTGCGTCGACTGAGTCTTAAAGGATGTCTCATGATGTGCAAATTTGTGCCTTATGGCAGCATGGCAGCTCGTTTTGGTTTCCAAAAATTGGAGGTTTGGCTAATTCATAGTAAAAGATGCACACACATTAATTAATATATGTGATTTGTTTTGGAACAGGTACTTGATCTGCGTTTAACGCCCATTAACAATTCAGATCTGCAATGTTTTAGCGCTATTGAAAACCTGCGAGAATTATATTTGGAGTCACCACCGAATCTCCCACAGGAGCCAACAACACCAGTAAAGGCTAGCAATGGCACTGAGAACGATAACAAAACCTGTGCCCCACAGACGGAAACGTTAAAAATATTAAACGATGACGAACCATCGACATCGCGTGCTGCTATGGAGCATTTACGCGCTTGTAAGATTGCTCTGAACAATGCTAACTCTGCAGTACCAGTAGCTTCAGTGGCATCAGCAGCGGAACCTTCAAAGCCAACAAACGATACATTCACCTCGGAAAATTACGACGAGAGAAAGGATGCTGCAGGCGATAATAAACGTTCGTCTACAACAAAGCGAAATGGCTTATCAGAATCTGATGATGAGGATACTTCATCAACATCAGCTTCTTCCTCCGATAAATCTGACAGTACTGCGGGTCAAAGCAATGGGCATAGCTCAGATGCTGATGGGAATGGAGCGAATCAGTCACCGCTTGTTGTTATAGCTTTGCCTAGTGTGGCACGCAATCCAGCACCTCCAGTTGTCGGAAATGCAGCAGAAAACGCTGAAAATCCTCAACCTGCTGCAGCAGCAGCAGCAGCTGCAGCGGCAGTAGCAGCTGTTGCAACTGGGGCACCTAATCCGCGCGCATTCATTTATCTACAGAATGGTATACCGACTGCTCCACGCCCACAGGCTATAGATTCAATTTTGGAACAGATGGTGGATCAAATACACACAATGCGCGGCAATCAACCTGCACACAGTCGATTTTTGCCCCGTCGCGATCAAGTAATCTATATGAATACCCAAGCTGTGGCCGAGCCACTGCTGCTTATGCATTCACGGCGCCATCGCACACAGGCGCGTGGCAATTTCGAGCAGGTTGTACAGCATCCTATGTTTTGGAATATGCTGGATCCCCTGGACCGAGAGTACTCCCGCCGTCAGCGGAGCCGTCAGCCCAGCAGTCCTCTACCGCCCCAGTACTATGTTTCGGATCGTGCTATATATAGTTTCGGACGGGCCGCAAATCCTGTGCAGCCAGACGTTGTTTGGATACGAAATTCAAATCGATTGCCGTATAATCGACTTGAACGCCTCTCTCTGCTTAACTATCCTCACATTACAAACTATACGCTGGATCATTTAGTGCAGTGCTCGCCGAATCTAATATACATTGATGTTAGTGGTACTGGAGTAACGCTGTTGGGATTGCGAAACTTTAAGAAACTTAAACCCAATTGTGAGGTGATTGCTACGCATTTAACAACAAACACAACAGCGGCAGCAGAAGCGGTAACGAGTGAGCAACAGGAGCCCGACACTGAAGAAGTTGGTAATTTGGAGCTAGAAACGAAAGATTCTTCCAACGGCAAAGATAATCTCAGCACTGATGACAATGATGGGCAGCAGCCTTCTCAGACAACACAGCCAGATAAGCTGTAAAAGAAAAAAAAAAAACCTTAAAAAATGCAAAATCTGCCCTAGCATGATAACCCACATCCCCCATTCTGCGCGTCTCTTGATACGATACCCTGCAATATTGCGGATCGGCAAAAAGGGTTTGCATTTGGAGAGCTACGTGTGAACCCGTCTGTCTACATGTCAAACACTGTGTAGCTCAGAGTTATTTAGTATTACTTGTACTATATGTATATCTGTTTAATGCATTGTATAAAACTAATTGTTAAGCATTAAACCGTTTAACCATTTTGGAATTGAAAAAAAAAAACATGATGAAATGTTTATTTGGTAGCAGTGAAAATGTTAAACAATTGTTCAGTTTCGCTTTGTATACATATGTAGCTGGGAACAGTGTACTGTACTGTGTACTGTTTTGTGTACATTTCTTATATGTTTTTGTTACTTTTCGTTTTCATTAGTAGAGGACTCTTCCTCCTCTACGGCATCCGATTCATCTTCGCTTTCTTCAGTATCTGAATCCGAACCGTCTGTACTCTGGCAATCGGCTATTTCGCCAGTGAAGAATATCACTGCTTTGGGAATGACCCGCTCCTTGAGATAGAATCCCAACTCAAAATCATTTTGCAATATGGCCTGGTATTAAATAAAAATAAATATTTTTAGCTAAAATAAATAAAATAACCAATAATTGACTTTACATTAATATCGCAAAAGTTGGGATCTTCTGGGTCATCCGGCAAAGTAGGTGGCGAAAAGAAATCAAAGAAAGACGGTTGATCCGCTAATGGAATAATAGAATACAAGTAATAATAATAAGAACGAATCTTAGTTGAGACCATCTTACCATTCTTCTCTCGATCCATCGATTGCTTCCATTCAATGTGACAACCCTCACATTTAACTATTTCGGCGCCATCGTAGGAAAGTGGATCTTCTGCATCTGGCACACAATTCAATATATAGGTCTTTGTAAGAATACGATTTTTGAAAAAATCATTTTTTTCAAAATTAAATTCAATGACAAACTTCACGGGATCATCATTATAGTGTTTGGTGCGTATATCGCATAGGTGCTATAAGAAAAGTTATAAAAAAAAAAAATGTATAAGAAACTCTAGTCGAGTATGTCCGACTACAAGATACCCTGCTTTCAAATTGTGTAAATTATAATTAAAATTGAAAATATGCAAAGTTGAAAAAAAAACGATTATCTTCCTATAGTAGCTATTTGATATAGTCATCCGATTTTTATATCACTTGGTTATATCCAACTTGATTCCCAATAGTTTTTAAAACAATAAAGTTAACCATACAACACCCGATTGTTCATATGGAATCAATATGATCCTATTATTTTTGGTTGTAAGATTTGCACAAACCTGTTATACCCTTTTCCCCCATTTTCATGAAGAGCAGGGTATAAATTCCCTTCCCCCATAACTAACCATTAATACTTTCTCATCATCCTTGCCAATAAATTCGGTATAGGAGGCCTTGAGCACTTTTAACCAAAAGTTTGACACATTTCCATTGGGTGTCGTATCACCATGATTTTGTTTCTTAAAGTCCCTGAAAGTAGTATGTATAAGAAAATTATGATTTATGTAACAAGATGCACTTACTCAAGTATTTTCTTGCGTTTATCGAAAATCTCATTGTGCTTTTCCTCGTAAATTTTTTCCATATTGTAAATTTCACGTTGCATCTTCACATCCAGATGGATGGTGTCTAGATAAAGCGCCTTAAGTTCGCCGATAATCTTACTTTCATCCTCAGTAAATTCCTGAATGGTTCAATGATAAAGATGTGACAAAATTGTTTTTTTTTTTTAAATTGTTTGGAGTACTTACACTTTTCTCATTCTTTTCAACTTGCTGAGGAATGTTTATCTTTAGTTTGGCGGCATTCGAACGGCTGCGCAATGGCTCCATGGTTATTGTGTTTCTTGAAAGTAAATTTGTTGAAAATTTCGTTTATTCTTAAGAATTTGTTTTTTAATAATTTCCAGAACTGACGAAAATGTGTCGTGAGCTGTTCAAGCACAAATGATTTATTTTTCTTAAATGAATGATATGTAACCCTATCATAAAAATCATGGCATACTTCATGAGAATTGTGTCTCCCAAAAACCATGGTGGAAACCCTAAAGCATAATCGCCATTCTGTTCAATATACATATCTTTATTTATGCAATTTTCAATCTTGATTGATTATTATTATGTTTTATATAAACTTATTTTATATAATTTGTGCTTAAAATATATTTTCATAGTGGAGCTATTATTGTTTGACAAAAGATTTTTTAGTAAAAATTATATTCACTGAGGGAACCATTAACAGAATTTAATCATTTGAATCATTGGAACTAGAACCAGAACCGATATTATTTATTTTTATAGTCAGGAACCATTTAATCACATACATATACATACTATGTATTTGCAGAATCACAATTTCCTTGAGTCCAATTCCGCCGAACCGGAACACAATATTGTGCAGACATTATTTCGAAATTATGCCTAAAAATATCTATTTTTTAATGGTAAAAATTATTTTAAAATCAAGAGTTATTTTTTTTTTTTAAATAATTTAATTTTTTTTTTTCAATATTACATCTTTGTTATAAAGTTATCTAGATTATCGCCGGATTTAATCAAATTAAACATTATAAGGTCTAGTTAGGATTGTTTGTATTTTATATTGCATATTATTCGGACAAATTGGGAAAATCTTTGGGTATGCCAATTAGCGTGGTTCCGCATTCGATCTTTTTATCGGCTCGAATAGTTCTTCAGTCGTTTTAATGTTTTAATTGGATGGGTCTGTCGTACCCTACACCTAAATGCCATATCGCCAGATTGGTGAAATTATTGAGACCCAAATGGTTCGTTTGCATCTCATCTCTGTTCTCCTACACAGCAGCCCGCTTATGTTCCTTAATTTGTTTCGACATTTAGCTAAATTAATTGATCTCTAATTTCGAATAATGTAAAGCAACGAAATAGTTATTTTAATATTTTAAAACATTCTAATATAGGAATTTAAACCATTTAAACTACTAGTTTACCAGCCTCAAAAAGTTGCAAGAATCTTTATCTTTATAAATTAAAAAAAAACTTTATTCATATTTTTTTTTATAAATATTGCAAAATTAAAGATAAAATATTTTTTTTAAGAAAAATTTTAAATTTTAAAAAGTTCAATTTTAAAAAAAGTTTTAAAATTGTTTACCCTGTCACATTAAATAATATTTAAAACTGAAATTTCAGCTTTTGTACAAGCTTGATGATGATGAACATATTTGCATAAAAAACTTATTTATTTCCTCGAATGTATTTTCAATAATAATTATTTTTTTAAAAATAAATTGTTGTTAAAGAAAGTCTATAACTCTTTTATAATATATTAGTATGTATGTATATATGTATATATGTTATTTATTTATGTATTTAATATTTATTGTTTTCCTTTCAAGAAGCTCTTCAAGCATATTGCATTCATTTGAGTTTCCTTTGAGAAGACCATTTTCTTGGCCATTAACATGCTGGCCATGTTTATTGGCAATTTAACGCACATTTAATTTTTGGCTTTCTTTTTTGTTGTTGTTGTTTTTATTTTTTTAACTTTTCATTTGGCATGCAATTAAGTTTGAAGCGACCACCCTTTTTGAGCGCGGCATCTTGTCCATCTGGCCGATAGCGAAGTTGGGTTTGGTCAGGATTTCTTGTATGCAAATCACGTGCTGTGTTGTTCAAGGGTTTCTGCTGTTGATGTTCATTTTGTGAGTTTGTTAAATGAGCCGCGCTAGTTGGTAACACACACACACAGAGGGAGAGAATGAGAGTGAGGAGTGAAAAAGAGTAAGTTTAATAATGTGACAGGCTTAGCGCCATATGTCAGTAGCAGTGAAATTTTTTTTACTGTTTTTTTTGAATTGCTGTTGTCGCGTATATAAACATTTCAAAATGAAATTATGAGTGGGCAACCATAGTGGACAGTGGACATAAAAAGATAAAAAAAAAAAAGAAAAGTGTAAACAAATTTGGCCAAGCGGAAACCGAGACATGCACACACACACACACACTGCTATACATATACATATATACATATATAGTGTGGAGAGTGTGTTTGCTAACAAATACATATGAAATATCATGTACGCATGTCCAGGGCATGGGCGCGGTCTGGCTGCCCAGTGGACGACAGTGTGGAGCCGCTTGCCACTGTGGCATGGCGTTACATTTGATATTATTAAATTTTTTCTAAATACCTTAGGGAAATTAAAAAAGAAATCATAAAGCAAATACATGAGTGTGTGTATGCTTATACTACTACTACTACTACTACAAAGTACATAAGAATGACAAGCACTGTGAATGATGGCTGGCTGTCACTAAAAAACTCAACTTTAAGCCAGGCTTTAAGCAAAAAACAATTATTAAAAATGTGTATTACAAAGTTGCCGAAAAATAATGCATTTTAGACTGATTAAATAATAAGAATAATATTTTCTTGATAATCATTAACAGACGAAACAGTTACTAAGAGATTTGATCACCGTATGATCAATAACCTTTTCCTTTAACCTTTTCCTTCATGTATAATTAGTAGCTCCCAAAAAATAATTATATGTCAAAGACTATTCCTTCATTTAACTAATTTTAATATATTTCTAAAAATTACTTTTTTTGATTATACTGGTAATCTTTTAGTCGCGCATACTCAATTATATTCCTTTTGTTTTTAATTTAAATATAATATTTTTTTTTGTTTTATTTTTTGTCATTTTCAATTTCCATTTTGAGGCACTCAATTAGCTGGGTGCATTAAATTTTGTGCTACTCTACGTATACGTAATATGACAGCTGCGATGAGAGCGTCAACGTTAGCTACTACTAGCCAGCGCATCAACATAGTTTGAATTTAATTAAAATCAAAAATTAGCAAGCAAAAATAAAAAAAATAATAAAAGAAGCTCAAACCAAAACCAAAAGTTTTTGGGCCAAAAGGAGCAACAGCAACAGCAACAGTTACTTGGCTAGGATTAGAGCTGGTCTCCGGTAAAAGTGCATTTCTGCAGAAAATCGAATCAGCCGCTCAACCTGGCCAAAAGACTCGACTACAACTGGAATAGAAATTACTGACGAGATAGGGTTGTTGAATGGAAAAGGGTTGTATAGTTGGTAAATGCCAACAACATCCAAGTGTTAGACAGCACTATTTCTATGCCAAAAAATTTACAAAACCAGCAGCATAAGACGAAGTGCAGCTTTTGATGATGAAACGACGTGTTAATTAAGGTCATAATAATTCAACTTAAATTGAAAACTTGCCTGGCAATGCCTGTCAGCTACGGAGAAGTGCTACCAGTAACCAGTTACCCATCTACCTATACTCACTTTGCCATACAATATTCACACTCTCGGTGCTTTTTCGTTATTCTACCGACATCAACCCAAAACCCTGTCTCTCTCTGGGCAACATGAGTAAGGTATAGTATAGTATATATATATGTATATAGTTCAGCTAAGCTGATTGCAACAAATTATTTTGCACCTTGGCTGAACTTTCCTTACGCTGTTAGACATCGTTGGCGTTGATAAACGAATTTTGTGTTAGTTTATTTTACTTATTTTAATGCTGTGGCTATATTCCATTGTAGTACTAGTATCCATGGTATGGCCAAAAGTGTGATGCGCTTTTACTCTATGCACTGCTCTGCTTAGCTCATCTCTGTTGTGATATGATGTCGTCCAGCATTTGTCTGTTGTCTTGGCCATTGTTGCTCTTGATTTTGCATACTCATATACACAATTCGTAACTTTTTTTTTTTTTATTTCTTTTCGTATAATAAGTTATGGTCATAGTTTATATACCCTTAACTAACTTTACACGAAATATAAGAAAAATAAAATATTAAAAAAAAAGTTTTATTTATTTTTTTCCTTACTAACTAAGATAGTCTTTAAACTTAACTGCTTTAATTATAGTCTAAGCTTATTATTATTATAATGAGCTGTTTTTATTTAATTACTTTTGCATTTCTCTTATTTTCATAAGCTTATTACATAGTACATACATATATAGTATAAAGAGCGAGAAAGCCATTTATTCTTATGATTGTAATATAAGTTTCCAGGTACTTTGTTATTATAATCTTGGGCTTAAACAGGCTTAATATCTATACCATAGTTAAAAATCGTTTTTTTTTTATTTATAGCTTTTAATAATTGCACAATTAATTTTTATTTAATCAAATATACAAAATATACATACACTTTTTTTTCATATAATATTACCTATTTAGAGAGTATTTGACCTTCCAAATTGTGTATTTTATTTATAAATTTTTTTAAATTTACCTTTTCATATTAAACTTTAATTTTTATTATTATTTTTCTTTTTGCTGTCAGTATTTGTTAGCTGGAAAATTTAAAGTTAATCTGAACTTTAACGGAAAGTGGAAAACTGTGTTGCTTATTATATTTTGGTTTTAATTACTATTAGTTATAAAGCGCAATTGTGTGTAGTACTTAAAAAAGTTGCATAATGTTTTAACTCATTTGCATATTGCTCTACTAATTGGCTTAGTCGGTCATTGCTCAAAGAGAATTGTTTTGGTAGCTTGCAATATTCTTGCTCTAGAGATTGTTCATAATTATCAAATATATACATACATATGTATGTATAAGTATGTACACCTGCTATTCTAATTCTAGCTATATATGTACATACATATGCATGTACAGAAGGTGTTCGTTGCTTGCCGCAGGTTACTTCAGTTGAGCTTCCTTTACATGCGAACGCGGGCTACATGAAAAGTTTTTACTAATTTACATTCATTACACACATTTGCAATAAAACTAGCAACTCAACTCAATATATAACATACACACACACACGAACACACACGCACACATACATCTAGTGTAAGAAGTGTTACATAGTCGTACAACTACATTGACATTTTACATGCTTCATTAGCGTGTAAGCGCGGTAATAATGAAATTTCCTTATGGTTGCATTTCCCAACATCACATATGAGAGCGGATTGAGTTTGGTTCGTTCAGTTTGGTTCGTTCGTTCGGGTTGGTTCGGCCTGTCTGTCTGTCCGATTGTCGGCCTGTCTACTCTGTCGTTCTACCTTCTTGAAGCTGCATATTGATGCAAAGTTTTTGCACCAGTTGTAAAACTTGAGGCGTTGTTTCACGTAGCTAACCACAATTTATGTTGCTTGTGGCAAGCAAATATAGTTAGAATAACTTGGACTTTGAGAATAATTGACTAAAATAATACTCTATAAAATGAAACATTTTCAGAATTTACTCTGTATCAGTAAATATATTTTTTTTATGAAAGAAAATGTTTTTTATTACAGATGTATTGAAGTTTTATTAATTTTTTTTCAAACGCAAATATTTTGAAAATGTGTTCAAATAATTTGTTAATTTAATTTTTTTTTTTTGTTTATTTGATTAAAAATGATTTATTTTAAATGTTCTGTGTTCAGCAGATATTGCAAATAAAATTTATACCCGAAAAAAAATACTGAAAAAGAACTCAGATCTCGAATTTTTTTTGAACAGGGTATCTTGAAACAGGATAAAATGTATTTTCAAATGAATTAATTTAAACTATAAATTTTTGATTACAAAATTGTTGGTTTTACATCATCATATTTAAGGTTATATATACTAATATATGACAAAAAAAAAAAAAATTGATATAAAAACTCTGCTTGATTATCCATAAACTCAAAGAGACAAAAGTTAAAGACTTGAAGACTTTCCGAATGAACCAGAGCAGGGTGATGATGGGCTAGGCAGGGCACAACAAAATGAAAGTCTAACTTGTATTATTTCTGTCTCAATGGATTTTGAGGTGCATCTAGGACTAGTATATGAAATATCCGCTATAAGCTGATTGGTACTGATCAACTTCAAAGACTCGGTAAAAAATTGAAATGCTTGTTCTATTCTAGTTAACTTGCCAATCAAATGAGCATACAACAAAGCATCATAGAAAACATAAAACAGCAAATCCAAGCATTTACATACATACATAGACATTCCTTCATGCTGCTGCAGTCAGTCAAAAAATGAGCAAAGCGGAAATGATGGCGCAGCAGGCGGAAACGAAGCGAGAAACGATGATGGCGTCGCTGACTACTACATTTCGTTGTAGGTACTCCTAGTGTCGCCTGCTGTGTTGAAGAAATTAAAATTGCATTACGAAACGAGGCGGCAAACGGATCAACATATGTGTTGACTCATATGTGAATGCAAATATACAAACATATACATATGTAAGTATGTACATACATATATATGTATATATGTCATAAATATTTGTGGGCATTTAGGGCTGCTTAGATACGCTCATAATGGCATAGTACTAGCATAGTCCACTCCAAGAAAATAGTTTAATTAAAATGCCTTGGCATAATCATTAAGGGCATATAATATAATAAAAAAGGTATTCAATGGTGAAGGATTGAAGTCATAGAAGAAGCATAGGTTGCCTTAGCCTCGCCATTTTTATATATTTTTTTCATTGTTTTTGCATGCAAATTATGCTTGAGGAAAAGCTCAAAAACAATAGAAGCACATAAAAGTCGACAAATGGTGAAAACAAGTTAAAGAGCGGCCAGTGAAGTGCCTTTAAAAAAAGGCCACAACAAATAATAATAACAACAACAACAACAACAGCAGCAACAATAATAACAACATCAACTACGAAAGCAGGCCCATATAAAACATGCAAATTTTTGTGAGCACGCCCCATGGATGATGCTGTTAAGCGTTGGTCCTTAGCTACAAAAAAAAAAAACAAAACAAAAACAAAACAGAAAAACACATAAAAAATAAATGCAAATAAGAAGAAAGCAAACAGAACAAGAAAAATACAATAAAACACAAAAGTAAAACAATAAGATTAACATGAAAACAATCATGACAATCAGTAACCGCAAATGTCAAATTAAATTATCAATAAATTTACACGAGGAAAACAGTAGAAATCGTCGAAAGAAACTTCATAGAGTCGAGTGAAGTAACCGTTAGCAGTCACACGGACGTAAATTTTTCGATTTTTTTTTCGATTTTTTTGCTTTTTGTTATTGCTGTGCGGAATAAGCAATATCAAGTATACGTATCGGACGCTATGGCCAAAGGACCAAGCAAAGCATGTCTGCACAGCACATAATGAAATCATTTATAAAATGAAAACAACTACAAGCATTGAACAAAATGTAAAAAAGAACCAGAAGAAGAACATACATACATACATACATACATACATACGTACATTTAAAAATGTTTTTTTCCTCTCGTAGCAAAAGCAGAAAAGTTCAACATTTTGTCTGTCTGTCCGTCCGTGTGTCTGTTTTGTCCACTTGAGGACATTGTCCATCAGCGTAACTTTGCACACCATTGAATTGAAGGGCGCTGAAGAAATTGAAGAAAAAGGCACACTTGCAAATCATAAAACAACAGAGGCGAAGAAAATGTTTTTTAAATCTTCATAAATATTCATTATGAGAGCTGAACGTTCTGCTCGCAAATAAAAGTAGTTTGAGAGAGAATGTTTGTGTGCGTTCTATGCGCTGGCCATTGGACTGTGGCCAGCTGCAAAGGCGGGTGGTCTTCATGCAGCGGCTGAGTGAGTCTGGGTGGTTGCGTCTTTGTGTGGACAATCGCTAAATTTAATTTTACAGATGGCTCTACATGATGCTGCTGCCGGCCAAAACAACATAACAATAAAGTGGCCAACAACAACAACAA
>JBANCX010000003.1:0-21169 GCA_037040065.1 Dettopsomyia nigrovittata
AGCGCATAAGCAGAGAGCAAATACAACTTGTTCTGCACAAAGAAAGTTTTTTTTTTTTTTTTAAATTTATGTATTCTTGAATTTTTTTTTTTTTCTTTAATTGAATTCAAAGATCTCGTTTCAATTCAATGCCTTTAATTTAGACTTGCAAATGTAGCAGTAAATTCTAATGCACACACACACACACATGCAATAAATATCACTTTCTGACGCACGCACACGTATGCAAATAATGCAAAAGCACTCACACTAAAGTAGAATTGTTGGATCTTCTTTTTGTGTTTTCTTTTACAAAACAGCGCTCCAAACGTTTCTCGTGCAGAGCGATAACTGGACAGAACACGAATGACAAAAGGTGGCGACCAGCAACGACGACAACGAAGAAAAAACTGACGCTGAAAGCTTAGCTCGGCTTGGCTCGTCTCGGCTTTCTCACTCTCTTTCGGGTTCTCTTCGCTCAAAGACAAACAACTGCCGCATACACAGTTAGAATTAGTGTTGACACGTTAGCTCTTTTTTCTCGTCAAATTAGAGGAACGCTGATATATTACAAAACAAAAATAAGTTGCTACTTCTTCCGTTATACCATATAAGTTGAGATTTTTCAGATTTTTTTTTTTTTGTATTTTCGATATTCTCCTGATTCACGGCTACAACGATCCCTCAAATACCAATCTTAAAACCTTATTTTTCCGATATATTTTTAAAGTCTGACAATTAAATCTTTTTAAAGTGGATATTGCAAAAAGATTATATTTTTGTTGATTTCATTTTAAATATATTACAACTACTTGCAACTATACCTATTTTTATTTTTTTTATCAAATTCACTTTTGAATAAAAAATCTGCCTTTTTTATAGCATAAAAAAAAATATTCACAAATATTGCCAACACTGGTTAGAACTTGAAATTTCAAGTGGACTCCTCAAGCACTGTTTGCTGTTGCTTCTCTTGGCTGCGTTGGCGCTCGTTGAAGAATTCACAAATTGCGAATTCAATTCAAGGTTGTTGCTCTCTCTCTCTCTCTCTTTCTCTCTGGCTCTCTCTCTCTGAGCCAGCAATTGGCTTTAAACATAGCGTCATGTTTTTTTTGCCTAGCTGACTCACGATTTTTTATTAGTAAATCGCTGAATAATTTTAAATCAACAATTCATGAATAAAGTAAAAAATTATATATATTCATTAGTTTATGCTGGTATCTCTTATGATTTTACTTTCTCTTTAATTAAATTTTCTTTTAATTAACGATGCTGTGAAAAAATAATTTGACTTTATATATGTTGAAATTTTACACAACGATACGTACAAAATGAAACCGTTTTAGTTTTGACGAATTTTCAAATTTAGAAAATGTTAAAATTTTATTTAGTATTAAAACATTTTTATAACATTTTTTTTTTCCAATCCAATAAAAATTTACAAAAAGAACAAGTACAAAAAATTGTTTTTATGTTTTTGCAGGGTATACAATTGTTTCGGTATACCAAAGATAGTAAAAGTTTTACATGATTTTTCTTAAGAATCAACACAAAGCTAGCGAGTGTAGAGAGCAATAACTTTGACGTGGTCGTCTTAATGATTATTTCGGGCGTTAACATTTAACGGCTTTGCGCTAAATATAGAAACAGAGAAGCAGTGTGTTAGCTTCAAATAGCAGTCGAAAAGGGGGAATTTCTTTTTCAATGATGGCCAGCTAAAGCGTCATCTCTGCGAGCGGTCGCCATACTAACGAAGAAGAAATAACAAAAAAAAAAAAAAAAAGCCGGCAAAGGTCATCAACCGGAAGAACGACGCTGCTGTGGAATTTATGCGTGTGTGTGTGTGTGTGTGTGTACGTGAAAGCCAGAAACTTGCTGCGGCTTCGGCGGCTTTTTGCTCAATTATGAGCATTATCATCAATAAAACCAACAACAATACAAAACAGTAATTACAAATACATACATGCATGTATTACATTTGTGTGTATGCGTGTGTGTGTGTTGGTTTATCTCTCTCTCTTGCTCTCAATTTTTAATTATGTTTATGAGAAGCAGAGACGTTTGCTAAATTTACTGCTGCCCTGGTTACAAAAGCCGAACCAACTGCAAATTTGGCCTAATTTCATTGTTGTTTGTTTGTGTTGTTCAATTAGTTGGAAAAAGTTGCCTGCCTCTGCCTCTGCCTACTACCTGCCAGCCAGCTGCGCTGTCCATATGGAATTCCTCACTCACAACAACAATTGCCGTAATATTTAACGGTGCAGTCAGTGTTCTCTTCTCTTGTTCTCTGTCGCGCACTTTCTTTCTCGCTTAAACACATTCATTCAACAATTTTTTTTTCACATTTCTTCTTTTTTTTATGCTCGCTATTCATAAATGCAATTTTGGGCTTCTCTCTGTTGCTATTTTTATTAAGTCAGCGGGTAAGCGTTAATTTTAGAAAATTTCTCTTTTCATCTATGTATATATTTAAATATATATTTTTATGTTTATGTTTATGCAACATGCAATGTTATTCTTTGTTAAGAGAGCGTGGGAGCGCTCAAGTTCGTTCTTATGGATGGATGGGTCCGCCTAACAACAGACTAATTGAAATGTCTCATTCACAATAATTTCAAGCTCAAAGTTGTAAACGACGTCTATTATTAATTGATAATCAATATAATATTCATTTATTAATAGCAAACGATTTGACGTTCTTATCACAGAACATGAATGAAAACAATATTCATTTATGAGCCTTTGTTCTTGCACTCAAATCATTCGTTATTTTCATTATGATAAGAGCTCAATACAACGACAGACACACTGTGACAAAGACAGAGAGAGAGAGTGCACATATGTATGCATGTGTGCCAAAGGTGGCGACGACAAAGGGCGTGTGTTTGTCTCTCTGTGTGAGTGTATATGTGCTGCTTGGCTGCTAGCCCAACAATATGTAAATGCCAAAAGAAATACGCGACACAAAGGCAGACAAATATGTGCGAGTGCAACACAAATAGAGGCCAACACATTAATTATGTTTATTTCTTGTTTGATAAAATCAAAACAAAAGCAAAGGCAAAAAAAAAATACACACACAAGCGCATATATTAGAGATGGTAGCGTGGCTCCTTTTTGAAGATAGGCATCACGACGCGAACGTGTAAATAATTATTAAGACACGAGTTGAACTAAAAATGATTAAAGTAAGTATGTACACAGGATTATGCCTGAGGACAATTTTAGGAATGAATTATGTATTTAAGAAGTTTCGTTTCGTGCTTGGAACGAATGTCGTGTTTTTTTTTTTTAATTACAAAAGCCGGGCACACGATATGCAATCATCACTAGATAGATGATGGCATATTCAGACAGCGCCACAACAAAAGTTCTTGGCAAATCAAACTGACAGCGCTTTGCATTTAAATGATATTTAATTAATTGCCATTGAGAGGAATTGTAACATATGTCTCTTTAGGACTAATTGGCAATGTTTTAAGAATGAACCAACAACAACAACAACAAAATATTCAAGCAAAATGACCTAAGCCCTATATATGTACATACATATGTATATATGTGTGTGAGTGTATTTGTATTCTTTCTTTTTTACACACACATTGAGTCAAACAAAAGATTTTTTTTGCGGGGGAGTTGCATTTGAAAAGGGCGACGTACGCAGAACAATAAAAAAAAACAACAAATGCACTACACTTGGCACACAAACGCACAGATTGAAGCAAAGCTGGGTTTACTTTAAATATTTTCTTAGCTTTCGTTTTGCACCTTTTAACTTCTTGCAACGTCAACAATTTGTACAACATTTTCACATTGAAATCACAGAGCAAACACACACACACACATATATATATATATATATATATATATATATATACACGACACGCACACACAGGCACACATATGCCGCACATTTATGCAGTTTTTTTTTTTTTTTGATTTGCCGTTGGGACCATCCGCCATTTGCAAGGCAAGTGTTGTATACGTGTACATGTGTATGCGTTCGATTGCATGTGTATGAGTAGCGTTTGTCGCGTCGGCAACTTTTACATTTTCGGCATCAATTTTCTAATGTATATTTGAATGATTTTACATAATATGAATGCCTTAAATATAGCTGAGTCCAATTGGCATAGAAACTTACACTTTTTTTTATTTAGAACTTAGTGTTTAAAAGCAACTGAAAACATTTAAATTAATGATTTTTTTTTCACTCGTGTGTTTGTATTATTGCTTGAGTTTTGTTTCACTGCAGAGTGTGGCGGTCGCCAATATGTGTGTACGGTCTTCAATATGTGGTGGTTGGACGATAATTTATAATTTATCGAAGCAACACTGCGCAAACACAAAGAGTGAGAGGGAAAATGTTTATTTACGATATTAAGAATATTTCAATTTTGATTTTAAATAATTTATAAATAAATAACAAAAAAAAAAAAAATATACAGATTTAATATATTTTATAAACAATAATTGAAAAAAAATATTTTTCATTTTTTGAACACAGTTCACTTGAACAGTTCAGTCATCAGGGTGACCGTATTTAAAACGATTCGATACATTTGTAAACAAAATACAGCCCACCCCCAAAAATAAATAACTTAACTAACTTTGTTCGAAATTCGAAAAGATTGCTACAAAATGATTGGTAAATTATCAGCCTGGTACCGTGACAATGTCTCCGAGTCAGCGGATTGTGTTGCCTGTCGCCTTATCAGTGGACTGGGCATGATCGGCATCGGAGCCTTTCTGCTTGTACAAGCCAAGCGTCGGCGCACTCCCCTCGAGAATTATACGATAAAAAGCATTGCAGCAGGTCTGTACATAAAATCAATTTGTATACTAATAATTCATTAAAATTAACAATACTTTTATACTAAACCCCCATCAAACAGTTGCTGGTATATTAGGCGTAGCACGTTTGGCAGATGCCAATTTTTTAAAAGCCAAAGCAGAGCCAGCAAAGAAACGAACTCAAGTGACTGGAGATCATCCGTTTTTTAAACGCTGATTTAAATTTATGAATATAAATTTAGTTTGTTCATTATACAATTATTTGTTTACTTGTTACATATCGTTAGTTTATTGCATTTGTATTATCATTATCATATTCAGCGGCCCACTTTGCCCAGCTTGGTGTCAGTCTTTGGATTCGCCGTCAGCGATTGCACTGAGACAATTGTTTCATTAATATGCGTCTGCAGTTGACGGAGACTTTGTATTTGCAACAGACGCAATATGCGCATGGGATAGTCCAATTGAGGATCATTGCCAGCGACAATATCGTTGCCCTTGTCGAATGGAAAAGGTTTGCCCGAGATTGGTTTTCGATTTTTGACCACAACACGATCATGTACAATGCGTGCTATTGCTTCCAATTGTAGCAAATGATTAGGATGATGCGGTACCTTCAGCTTTGTCGCCAACGTGCGCACACCCGCAACAAAGTCCTTGTCTTGAACTGATAAATAAAGAAAAATATGGATAAATTTTGCACTTCTATGTATTGTATTGAATTGAATTCACCATTTATTTTGCCATCAAATATGGTTTGAGCACTCTGTGGCTTTTGTGTGCCATTAGTAGCTTGGATGGGCTGTGTGCCATTGGCAGATTCATATTGTGCCGGATCATCTAGATATTCGAGACGCAAAGCATGACCCACAATCCAGGTCAACTGTTCCAATTGTGATTCGTATTGCGGCATGCCTAGATCAGTGCAGTATTTCTTGTAGCCCTGCTCCCACACATCTAAATTCTCTAAATTGCGCAATTTATCGCGATCCTCAATCTTATACAGACGTATCTTTTGATCCTCTAGCCAAAGCACTGTGCTTGCAAATTCTTTGCGATCTGTGTGGGTGGGCAGTTTAAGATTATTTTTACTTTTACTTATTGCTAATACTTTAATACTTACTGCTTAGCGCTATATCGTTAGGCGTGGGATGTCCTAAGGCCTCAAATTTAAGCTTCAGCATTGTTCGATTTCTTACTATTTTAATACAAAATTATACAAATAACAAAAATTGGGAATAGACGCACAGCGAGTAACCCTTATTTAAGCTATACAATAAATGGTCACCTTTGACAGCTGACTCTAATTGATAACTTACAGCGAGTGATAGCAAGAAATAATCGAAAGAGCAAATATCGTTTCAATTTTTAATTATACAGCTGACGCTTATCGATAACTTTTTGCTTTTTGAAACAGCTTTAAATTGGAATTTTAGATTGATTTGATAATGTCCAGCGATATAAATGAAACACAATTGTCATATATTTGCGATCAAGTGCAGCTTTGTATGCTACCTGCACTCACAGAGAATCTGGATGAAGTGCAGCTGCTGCCAACGCATTTAACAGGCTATCACAATTTACTTTGCCAAGAACTTCCCAAATTGTATGACCTGCTGCAACAACATGAAGCTCAAATCTTTGATGATGGCCCAAAGCAACAACAGGCATATTTAATATTATCTCTAACTCATTCACATTTCAACTAATATTTCGTTTATGTTAACAGTTGCGTGCTCAATTGGTTTTACTGCTTTGTGAGCTGACCGCATCGTCTACGGATTACAGTCTTGAGAATAATAGAAATTCGCTTTTGGCAAATGCTCAAGAATTGCTTACAAAGCTGTTAAAGAGTTTGCCAAGAACTGTAGAAAACCAAATCTTTGCTTATTACGAACAAAAGCTACACAAGGATTGCTGGAAACGACAGCTTGGCGCTGTCCATGGTTTTGTTAGATATTTAGAGGTACTCGGAGCATATACGCTTTCGAATAATGTTTCCTAAGTGCTAATACTCCATTGATTTATAGATCCGATATGCAGATGACCTGAAGATGTCCACACAAATGCTCAAATTCAGCTTGGCTGTGGGTCTTAATGTACGAGAATGCTCTCAGCCGGACTACAAACAGCTTGGAGTGCGCATCTTCTCACAGATGTTAGGTCATGCTGTAAGTTAAATCAAGTAATTACGCACATAGATATATGCAGAAATTATTGAAAGATTACTCTTTTAACAGGCACCAGCAGACATTCAGCTTATGAATATACAAGGAGTTATTTATGAGAATGTATTTCGAGATGCATATAATATGGATTCTGTGGAATCAACGAATGCCAGTTGGAATTGCCTTTTACAATGCTTAGATCACTTTACAGAACTAGATGGACACACAGTGAATATTTCCAGCAAATTGCAATTGAAAATCTCTTAACTTATTTTATCTACAGTGGAATCAATGTGATGATATGCTGGAGCGATTAATTGAAAATGTTACACTGGCTTCTAATGCACAAATATCGATTTGTTTGCTGGATTTCATAACAAAACTTGGCTACTATTTCACAATAAATCCCAATGATATTAAACTTGCATTGGCCAAGGATTTAACTCAATTGGATAATTTGGAATCATGTCGAGCGATCTGCAGCTCTCTCAATGTCAGCACCAGTTATCGCTGGGCTAAAAATATACTACAAATGTTTGTCCTAGAATCTGAGAAACTTTTGCAAAGTCCCAAGACCTGTGTACAAATGTTGGAATCCATGCAACGTTGTTATTTGGTGTGCATATTGCCCATTCCTCTGCAGGCGCTTCAAGTTCATTTAGGTGAATTTTATGGCAAATTTGTGGCAGTTCTCCTCGAGAGCATTGTCGTACATGAAAAGGCTGAGCCAATTCTAAAGGTTTGTCTATTATTGTTGATTTTATTATAATAAACTTAAATTTTCTTTTAATATATAGCTGACACGGCAATTTATTGATATTCTTATACAACAACTTAAGAGTTCTTCGATTGATCATCAAATTCCAAAAGATCTACAAGATTATGGAACGGCTCTTGAAAACTTACAACAAATTATAGTCAAATGAAATTCGGAATTCGCAGCAGGAAGCTAACTGTATGCTGTAATATGGAAGAGGAATATTAGTATAAGATTTAAAATTGTATTTTCAGAAAACTGTGGCTTAAGAAACGAGTAAAGCCCAATTTTCGGTTCACAGCTGTTTATCAAGCTTGTGGTTCAAACTTCTTAAATAAAAATATTTTCAAAAATAGCTATTATTCTTTTAATCCTAGAAACTATTCACTATTCATGAGTAGAGTATGGTTAACTTAAAACTCGTGTTCAATATGCGTTTATATGGCCTCACGGCGCTTTGCTCTATGCAGACTATCGATAACATTAGTCGATTTTCTGCAAGAATGTTCGATAACAAACAGCTGATTACTGCACGTGTTGACTGTTGAACGCTGTTCTTGTTTATATTTGATTTATTTTAAATTAAATTAAAAACATGGCACTTTTAAAAACAAAACGCATCAAAAAATCACCACCAAAAGAGACAGCGACCAGTTCAGATGACGAGCAGAGCGATGCGAACGGTACAGAGGGCAACGCCGGTTGGGCCAATTGCATGGCTAAGTTGCTTCAGCAAACGAAACCCGCGACACAAAAGAAAATTGTGCTCTCCCGCGCCAAGAAGCTGAAACCCAACGATGCAGCAGGTGCTAAACAAAAGAAGAAAGACTATGATTTTGAGATTGCAGATGCTGAAGTGAAAGAGGAAGGAACAAATGAGGAGGATGATGTAAAGCCTGAGGCATCTGCATTAGATGCACAATTGACGCGGCAACAGCGCAAGAATGTGCCACTGCAGTTGCGTGTTAAGCCCAGCTACAAAGATATGGAGAGAGAGCGTAGCCTGCGTAAGGTGGCGACAAGCGGCGCCGTTCAATTCTTCAATGCAGTGAGAATACAACAAAAGGATTTGAAACAGCAGCTAGAGGAGGCAGGTCCGTTGGATAGTCGACAGGATGCGGTGCTCAATAATATAGACAAACGAAAGTTTCTGGACGTCCTAATGAGCGGCAAACGCGCCAAGTCAGCGGCTATAGACAATTCTGTCAAAAAGGAGGAAGAAATGACAGATGAGGAGGATACGGATGGGGATGATGAGCTGCCTGG
Source organism: Dettopsomyia nigrovittata (assembly GCA_037040065.1). NCBI lineage: Eukaryota > Metazoa > Arthropoda > Insecta > Diptera > Drosophilidae > Dettopsomyia > Dettopsomyia nigrovittata. The sequence continues at coordinate 8,965 of JBANCX010000003.1, forward strand.
AAATGCTGTCGGCAAAAAAAAATCAGAATGGAATGTACTACGCGAAGATTTTATGACCAATAAGAAAATCAAGCACTGGGATGAAGATGACGAGGACGATGATGAACAGCAAGAACCTGGAGAGAGCAGCAACGAAGATTCCGATGAGGATTAACATTTAAGTAGTTTATAGTGCTAATGTAATACATATTGTTTTAGATGGATTTCCTTGTGTTTCCTTAAACTATGAGAGACCGAATCTAAACGTATAAAATGATTTTCCTAACTCTTACGGTGAGGAAATAGAAGAAATATGGAGACAATTATTAATTTTTCTCTTAACATGGCGTTTAGGCTTACGACACAGTGCTCATCACATGAAATATGTGTAAAAAATTAAGATTCTAGCTCTTACAGTTAGCTATTTTTATCAATTAGTTAAGGACAACTTTATGATGTATAGAGAAAAAATGCCTCCAGAAGATATTTATTTCTTTATCTCTTCATTTGTTTTACAAATATGATTCCCTCTTAGTTAACCATCTCTGCGTTGCCAGTCATATATAGGCCCACAATTAGGCCAAACAATCCAATGGCTGAACCAAAGATCTCCACAATTAGAATTCTAACAAATAGTGCAGCATTAGCCGCATCCGAAAGCGCCGCACCAGAGCCGACAATGCCCACACAGACGCCGCAGGCCAAATTGACAAGTCCTACAGAGAGGCCAGCTCCAAATGTTGCAAATCCTGTGAACATATTTCTGGTCATGCTGTTCCGATTGTTGATTACATTGTGCATGCGATATGTTTGCAAATCCTTGCTGAACACAATGGAGCTAATTAGTCCATAGATGGCCACCGCCTCACAGAAGATAATCGATATCAAATTCTTGGTACGAATGCGAGGAGAGCGTACTCCAGCGCCGACCACACTGACACCTGTCGTGTAGATACCTACGGCAGCGCCAACCACAGACAACGAGACGGCAAGTCCAACGCCAAGCCCAGCCCAAAGATGTGGATTACTGGTGAATAGGAACCAACTAAGTCCGGCTCGCTCTCCCTTCTCGACCATCACCTCGCTGAGGATGTATCCACCAATTAGGAGAATAATTATTGCAATATAAATTAAAATAATTTTGCAATACATTTTTGTTTTGATTTTCGTTCAACAAATTTTTATTTTGGCATTTGAATTTTAGGCCGTTTGACTTAGGTAATTGTGACGTCACCTATTTGTTCAATTGACAATTGTGACAATGAACATGTGAATTGAGGGCTGACATCACAGAATTGTTAATTTTTAAATTATTTGATTAGTTTTTAATCATCAATTTAATTTTTTTCGTGATTTAATAGCTAAAAATAGAAGAAACTAAGTTCTAATGCAAAGTTTGTGACGTCTCATTATTTTTCAGGGCTACCATAACACGTTTAAATTAAACGGTCAAAACATTGACGTCACAATTGCTCTTCGCAGGGCTGTCAAAGAAAAATTCAAATATAATTTTCAGTTATTCTGCCGGTTTATTTAAAGATGACGGCAAGAATGCTGCCAAATTGTACAATTCCCAAATTGAATTTAACGATTTGATTTGGCCACACGCTCCAGTTCATCCTTCTTCTTAATAGCATATGAATTGGATGATCCCTTAGCAGCATTAATCATTTCATCGGCCAAACATTCGGCAATGGTCTTGATATTTCGAAAAGCAGCCTCACGTGCACCTGTGCAAATCAACCAAATAGCCTACAAAAAACAGGAAATTTAATATAACTTTTATAATATCTCACATGTTATCAACCTGATTAACACGACGCAATGGCGAAACATCCACAGCCTGACGACGTACAGTGCCAGCGCGTCCAATGCGCGTAGAATCCTCACGTGGACCCGCATTCACAATGGCATTGACTGTGACCTGCAATGGATTTTCACCAGTCAGCAAATAGATGATCTCAAAGGCATGCTTGACAATGCGACAGGCGAGCAGCTTCTTGCCAGTGCTGCGTCCCTTCATCATTAGGCCGCACGTTAGACGCTCCACTATGGGGCATTGGGCCTTGCGAAAACGCTTGGCCGCATAACGCCCGGCCGAATGGGGCAAATAGCGTGCAAATTTCTCTTTGACGGCAATGTAATCCTGCAGCGATATATCACTAATGGTTATATCATCGCAGGTCCATCGACCAAATATCTTAATTTCCGGCCAATCATTGCTGGTCACTTGCCCACCACCACCCAATGTTGCATCGTCATCGTCCCACATGTCACCAATGTTTTGTTTGGATGCTACAGCAATTGGTTGCGATTGCTCTGCATTTCCCAATTCAGATTCATTTTGATTATCGAATTCTCCGAAATCAGACATGTTTGCAATTCACTAATTCAAAAAATTGATTCAAATAAAAATATTCGCCATTTTGATCTCAACTTACAGTTTTTTAGTGGATTTTACGGCAAACGATAAGAAGAACGAAACGTTTCGTTTGAAAGCTGAAGCCAAAAGAGAACAATCAAATCGAAGTGTTGCCATATTTTAGATATGTCAATTATATTTGATCAGTATGGCAGGCTTTTGCTCAAGGATAATATTTGTGGTATTCCTGCTATTAAATCATAAATTGATTGGAATTAGATGAAAATATTTTTATTTTTCAATTGATTTAAGATTTGCTATAAATCCAACTGCTTTATATTATTATATAACTATTGGACTATGTAATAATTTATTTATATTTAATTAATATAAAAATTATTATTTTGTATAAAATTTTGACGCTGATCTTTAAGAAAATTCATATTTTAAGTTTTATGTTCATTGCTAATCTATAATCTGTAAAAACTCATTGATCTGAGAGACTATAAGAGTCAGAGACACAAAACTTGATATCCAAGTTTTTAAGATCAAATTTATTTCAAATTGGGAATTTTGCGTCTATATCCTACAGTTGTCATAGGTACGATCCGCTTTTAAATTAATCGTTGTGCAGATAACTTTTATTTACCAAGCGATCTCAACCAAACTGATGAGGTTGGCTAAGACGCATGCAAATCTGGTTACTATTTATACCATATAGTTATCATAGGATTAATCGATTAAACAAATTTTGATTTTTCTCATACTTGTACTTATTTGTTGTTACTCTTACAAATAAGTAATTCCGATCTTACCTCAGGGTACTTGTAGTCAAGCACACTCGACTGGATCTCTGTTGATTACAAAAAAGTGACCATAATTCGTGATCGGAACGATCAGCTTATGGTCTCTCTGTTTCTATGTGAATTCGTTCTGAGTTTTTAAATTAGGTCAATATATTTCGGTCTTTTCCAGATTATTAAATTCAGTTTATATCAGGATGTACCATATATAGGTTAGGTTGTGCCGGCAGACTGCTTGGCAGTCACACATAGACCAGTTCTGGTCCTTCGTGATATATAAAGCGAACATCTATGTAGATGATCGGTGGAAGATTACTGTGATATATCAAAAATATCTGTTCTTCTTTAGTTAACTGTCTGATTATATTGATAATATAGTCAAGTTACTTTTACGATTATGTTATAATCATTAGTTAGGATATCAGATGAGAATTTAGAGGTTAAAACACTCGTCGAATAGCAGTTGAGTAGAGTAACGTCAAGAATGAGTTGCAGACTCTATAAAATGATCCATATTATTGATTAGGTCGACTAGATGAGCTTTAAACTTTGGAACTTGTGTCCTATAATTTGATACATATGAATTTCTATAGTGGAAATAGCTTAGATTGGACCGTTGTATCATATAGCAGCCATAGGAAAATACAGTCTAAAAGACTCCTTTAGCATAATAGCTTCTTATAAGAGTAAGAATATCTTTTTTTATACCGTGTGTTACGCATCGTATAAAGCATCTCCGACCTGTTAATATATATGTATATTCTTGAGGACGACGAGCAGAGTCGATTAAGCTGTGAACGTCTGTTTATATAGTCTCTCAGTTTTTCGAACTAAAGCGATGAAACTATTGGCCTCGTACGCAGACGACATATGTATGATGACCGCAGAGGTCACACAGACTTATGTGAACTCACTATCTAAATGGGCAAATAGATGGAACATAAGGCTCAACGCAAGGAAAAGTTACAATATGTGCTTCAGCCTACGCCCATCCCAACACACTGCAGTGCTACTCCACGGCCTCCCTCTTGAGCAACTAGACAATGTAACATATCTGGGTTTGGTTACGGACAGAAGGCTCACCTATAAGCGACATCTCAAAGCTAAGGTAGCTATATGCCGCAACAAATTAAGAAATCTTGACTGGCTGTTGTGTACCAAAAGCAAACTATCATTGAGATGTAAACTTACCATTTGGGTGTCAATAATCTCTCCAATCTGGCGGTATGGCATTCAGGTGTGGGGTACAGCTGCCCTATCGAATCGAAACATCGTAGAGCGGCTACAGAATTGAGCAATGAGATTAATTACAGGGTGCCCATGGTACGTGAGAAACTCCACCCTCCGCAGAGACCTGCATCTAAAAGTGACTGAGGATCAGGTCTCTCCCTACTCGAGCCGATACAAAGATCGACTGCGGAACCACGCAAATAGACATGCCCAAAGATTAACCGAGTCGAGGTTAATAAGACGCCTGAAAAGGAGACCTAATAAAATAAAATAATCCTAATATCCCATAATAATATTCTATAATGTTTGATGTGGTTAAGCCCGGCGATGATCCAGATAACATAATATTTATAACAAAGATGTAAAGTTGCTCATATTTATATTTCGGAACCGGCTGGATTGGATAGTTATATCATATAGCTGACATAGTAACGATCGATTGAAAATGCTTAGCGATGGTATAATAGCTTCAATCGACTGAAGATAGGCGCTCTTTACTTGTTTTGCTCTACCCTATAACTGATAATATTAAAGAGAAAACTATAATAATAAATACATATATATATATATACATTATAGTATAGAGCGCGTGCAGCTGATTAAAGTTTTAGATCCATTGAACATTTGTGTGTGTGTGTTGGGAGGGGATTGTTAAATTGTATGTATATTTATTAATTTTAATATGGAATACTTTCTATAATAAGAATAATAATAATAATTATGTATCTTGGTTTGGTAGTATCTATTACATTTGCATTAACAATTGCATGAAATATACATTTTAATATATATTTATTATTTTTTTGTAATTTGTTTGTATGTTGTAGTTAATATAATACATTTATGATTTTTTTCTTTTTCGAAATACAAGCGCCAAAAATATTTGAAACAATTATAAGAGTAAGTATATAATATATATAAACAAACTACATAATCTCTACACGATCGTTAACACACACATATACGATTACTATTTTTGTTTTGTCTTTCATAAACATACAAAATTAAATAGATATAAAATAAAAAACAACAAAAAAAAAACTCTTAAATAAAACAATGAATTTTTACACAGCGCACATTTCGACAAATGGATGATGCTGATAATTGTGGAAATGTGCGCAGCGTAAAAATTCAAATTAAACAAACTTTCATTCATCTTTTAACTTAATAAGTAACTAAAGTCCCATGTCCTTCTAAACGGGGCGTGGCGGTGATTGTAATTTTTCTTCGTTTGCTGCTGCTGCTGCCTGTAACTGCATATAACGAGTTGTAATTTCCAATTAAACCAATAAAAAATTGGGTATATAAGCACAGATGTTGTTGTACATTTTGTTATTCTGTCGGAATGACTTGATGACTGACTAATTAATGTTGTTGTTGTTTTAGCGCGTGACACGAAACACTGAAAAAATATGTTTGTATTTTTAAATAAATTTGTACACAATTATACAACACTATTATTATTACTTACAGTTTAATCCTTATCACCCATTTTAGCCTTTGATGTCATATAAATGCCCACAATTAGACCAAATAGACCAATAGCCGAACCAAAGATCTCGACAATTAGAATTTTAACAAACAATGCCGCATTTGCAGCATCTGAGAGCGCCGCTCCAGAGCCGACAATGCCGACAGCAATGCCACAAAATAGATTAACCAAACCGACAGCGAGGCCAGCACCAAAAATTAAATAGCCTGAAAACCAATTTGTATTCATAACACTTTCATTGGCCAGAGCCGACTCCATTTTGAATTGCTCCAGCTGACCGGATAGTACGATTGCCGTAATTAGACCATAGATGGCGACAGCTTCACAAAAAATTACAGATATTAAATTTTTGGTCTTAATGCGTGGCGCCTTAACACCACCGCCCACAATGCTAGTGCCTGTGGTGTGTATGCCAAGGGCAGCCCCAACCACAGACAATGATACAGATAATCCAATGCCAAGGCAGGCCCACATATATGGACTTGATGTGGCAAGGAACCAGCCAACGCTTACGCGTTCACCTTTGCCAGTCAATACAAAGTAGAGGATTAGGATGGTGGCAACGGCGAGGAAGAGCCATAGAAATGTTTGTGTTACGACTGTGCGTATTTTGGGCGCCATTTTGCACGTATTTTTATTTGGCTATTGTTAAAAATTAATGCTAAAATGTTAAATTTTAATATTATTTTATGTAGTATTTACCAAATTGCAGGCGTAATTGTATTTTTCTTGGCCGACAGGTGACTGCTTCGTGCGAAAAAAAAGAACTCACAATCACATGACGTACATTTTCTCTATCATATGGTATCGAGTATATCACGCCAATCGATATCTATTCGATATGTTTACAAATGTCAAATTATATATTGTATGCGACTAGTCGCTTTTGTATGCGCTCCAAAGCTGCTTGCTATATTAATCGGCGAGAAGTTTTACGCGATTGCCAACAGGTGGCGCCAGCGTAAAATAAATGGGAAATTTATTCAAAAAAACACTTTTTTTTGTTTAAACTGAAAATTTAAATAATATTTGGTGGTGGCTCAATGCACACAGCCAGCCAAACATGATATGCAGTGAGCACAAATCTACGCATTAACAGAACAGTACACAATGTTTACAGTTCATTGAATTGGCCGAGTTAAGGATGCGCACAGTGGAATAAAATGCGCTTATTAACGTAAATTTTTTGAGTTTTTTTTTAATTTGTATTTTTTTTTTTTGATAAAAATTAAAAATTGAAGAAAACATTTATTTTTCAATTATTTTTCGATTTACAGTGCAAACTCTCATAATCAGAGGATAGTGTCTGTCGAGCAATATTAAGAGATTTATTTAAAGAAAAATAAATTTCGAAATCCATTTTTGAAAACTTCATTTCTTTCAATTTTCCTGATTTCTTTTGAGATTGGTTAAAGGATTTTCATCATAAATACATAAAAATATGTTCACAGTCGAGTAAAATCTATTTTAAATAATATGTATTTATTTAATATGATGAATAAAAATTTCAAACTGTGTCTTTGCTCATCATTACTGATTGATATCTGTTATGCGCCATCTATCGATTATTTATCGCGATAAATAATGTTTTTAAATTAATAAAATATCGTTCACAACAATAAATATACGACAAAATTGACAATTCCTTCCACCGTACAACATCACAGCAGGAGAGAAAGTGACAGGAACATAATCTAAAGTCACATCATCATTAAATATTTACACTACATTATAATTTTTGGTCTTCTTAGGCGCGTGCCCGGCAAACAACCGAAAAACCTAAGGACAGGACACCCGCCCACCCCGTCCGGCCGGCGCTCTCTCTGTCTGAGACATTGTCTTCAACGCAACAAACCGACAACAAGCGACAACCGCAGCAACATTCAATTAAACGAAATGTGTTGTTTGTTGTGACACCAAAATACAAAAAAATACGAAAAAAGAAAAAAAGTTCAAAATACAAGTAAAAATGTTAAGCTTTGCTATACCGAAAGCTCAATACCCTTCCAGCAATAATAATAAATAAATAAAATTTGACGGAATTTCAAAATCTTAACAATATTATATTCGATAAATAAAGTAGTATATATTTAATGATCGGTTTCGATTACAAACCAGTTAGAAAAGGCAAAAAAGATTTTCGATAAATTTGATGAAATTTTAATAATCATATTCCTATTGATCGTGCTAGCTGGGCTCGTGATCAGGATAGATAGGATGTCTTTATAGCTATTTCAGGAAGATGCTGGGCTTTCTTCATCAACAGACTAATTTGGGTATCGACTGAATCCGTGTTCTTACCAAAACATCACTAGAACCAATTGTGAATTCTAATGGAAAATGAAAATAAGAAATTAAATAGATCATTTTATTTAAAATTGTTTCCGTAATTTTTGGGATTTTGTCTCTTGTTTCAAGTGTTGACGATTATAAAGAAATATTTTTTATATAATCCTATTTTCTATCATAAGAAAATGAGTTTCCAAAATTATTCTATTATTATTATGTCTGATAAATGTATAATACCTTTTAAGTAAGAGAGTAACAAAAGTGGAAGAAACTCAGGGGCAAGTGTAGGTCTATCCGCACGGTATATCTTGATAATAAATGTAAAATTTTCTTTTGTTGCAGAAAGAGTAAAAATAAAATAGGAGCGTCCAAGGACCCAACGAATTTGGAAGTTGGGTCAATGCCGTGTGTACATATATCACAAGAGAAATCCATTAACCTGTCTCTCTCTCTCTCTCTCTACTCCATGACTGTGTATACTAGATTCGTATATCCAATTTTTAAGTAATATTATCATTTAGCAGGTGACATTTTTTCTAGAATTTCGATTTGGGCTGTTGTAATATATATGGCTTGCAGAATTCGTTCAATTTGAATGGATTGTTCTGTTAATCTGTAAAGAATCGAAACATAATTCCGTATTTAATGATAACATGATAATAAATCGAAATTCTATTTCAAATTCGATTTTTAATCGATTAAACAAAACTTACTTTGCCAAATCCTCTCTTAAATTATAAACTGGTGTTGCATTAATTTCGGACTTCTCCGTTGCAGGACTTTTATTGAATAAATTTGATTTTGGTTGATTTAAAATAATCGTTATCGCTGGTTTCTTCCTTTTACGCCAGAAACAAAAGTATACCTTAAGCTCGGCCTTAAGCATGCGAAATAATTCTTGATCTTTGACAACTAAATTACGTTTAACATCTGAATAGGCCGACAGAAAGATACCTATAAATAGGTTCTAAATCAAAAAAATAAAAATAATTATTTTATAGTTCTTGAAGTTCAAGATTTCATTTCTTTGACTTACCAATGATATCCAATAGATGATCACAAGTGCAGCAATAAAATATATCGGACCGAATATAGGTCGTGCATTCTGGAAGGGCACAAGGGATACATCGCACATCATAATACGCATTAGGACTATTAGAGCTGAGTTAATATTTGTAAAAAGTTCAATTTTTTCACTGAACCAAATTGTGCCCAGCTGTGCAAAGGCAATTAATATCACAATATATACAAAACAGAAACCCAAAATATTTTTTATTGACTGAAAATATAGATAAAATTAGAATTAAAACAATATATATGTCAAATAATATATATTTTACCAATCGAATTGTTACTGTCAAACGTCTAATTGCTCTATGAAATGAAAGGAATCTTAAGGTTTTGAGCCAAGCTGAAAATGTTATAGCACCCATAAATATCGTATAGTATTCCCAGCCTACATGCAATACATCCATTTCCACATATTTATTTTGATCTTTCAAAAATGTTTCCTTAATGTCATATACTTTAACCGGATGCCAAATGTTATAAATTAAAGCCAAATATGCAAACTAAATATTACATTTCATTAGATTATAATTCTCAATACATTAATTCTCAATGATATAATACGTACAATTAATAAAGCTAAATCTGGATAATTGTGTATTGATGTAACATACTTTTTAAAGCCCGCAAGTCTCCATTCTAAATATTCCAAATATGTATAATATATTATAATTAGATAGAACAGAATTCCCATAGCCAGATTAGCATTTGGTATTGATAAGAAACATCGTATAGGCACATTTACTATTTTAATCGAGGCTGAAACCAAACCCGTTGGAAATATTTCAAAAATGCATCTAAAAATATATAAAAAATAATAAATTTATATTATAAAATTATACACGAATAGATTATATAAATTGGTTGAGATGAGCTTAAAGCAAATATTTAATTTAAAACAAACAATATCAATTACATCTCTATAGAAATAAAAGAGTTTCTACTGACTGACATCCTGAGCGTAAAGCTCCATCTCTTTTTTGAACAGATGTTACGCTTTCGTGCTGAAAGTCAGCAATTAGGAGAATTTCTCAAAACCGGGCTGCGGGCTACGGGCTTTTATTTAAGGATAATATGTAGATGTAATATTGTTATTCTGTATAACGATAGGGTAGATAGGATAACTGATTTTTTCAAAGGAGATACGCTTTGGTGGTGAAAGTGAGCACGGCTACGGTTTAAGCTATAGACTACGGGTTACGGTCAACGGGCTATGGGCTACAGACTACGGGTTACGGTCTACAGACTACGGGTTATGGTCAACGGTCTACGGGCTACAGACAACGGGTTACAAGCCACGGACTATGGGATACGGGCTACGGTCTACGGCCTACAGACTACAGGTTACGGTCTACGAGCTACAATCTACGGGTTACGGTCTACGGTCTACGAGATATGGGCTACCATCTACAGACTACGGTCTACGGGCTACAGACAACGGGTTACTGTCTACGGGCTACAATCTACGGGTTTAGTCTACGGGTTATGGTCTACGGGCTATGGGCTACATCGAATTTTCTGCTGGTATGTAATACGTATATATTTTGGCTCGATTTCAGAGCGAAATGGTTAGATGGCGTTGATCATATAATCTTTAAATTCATAACTAACAAATATGATTAAAAACTTTCCCCATAAAATAAACCTGTTTTTGGGACAAATTTCTCTAATTTCAGATGTTATTTATACAATTTAGAACAAATTTGATCTGTGTACAATGTAAAGAGACCTGAATAAGAAGCTCTCTCTCTCTCTATATTCTATTCTATGAAACACTTTCATTCAGATTGCAAAGTATATGAAATCGAATTTAAAATTCAATTCAATCTTGTAATTTAATTTTGTATAGGAAACGGATATAATTAACTTACTTTACATACTGGAAAGATTCAATTGAAGCAAAGTAAATGTTAAGCTCAGCAACTAATAGTCTTGTAGCCCGATCAATCCATTGTGTTTCTTCTAGATTATTTAATATACGGAGCATATGATCAACATCATTAGTCAAATCGACTGTGTAGCCACCACCTGCGTATGCGGTAGAAAATGTGGAAAGTGGCTTGGATTTATCTTGGTAAATGGTCCTAACCATATAAGTGAGTAATTCAATAATAGTTATTAGTAAAAATAAATGGAAAGTATTATTATTATATATATAGCATACCCTCTATAAAGTCCACGAAATTCATTCTCAGCACTATAATCTGGATAACATGGTACACTATCCAAGCCCAGTATATGAACATCATGCTTGCATTTCGTAAGCGGACTGACACGTATTTGACGCAGTCTTGGTGTCCCAATCTTGTATGCGACACTGTTTGACATCAGAGTAAATACACTTAAATATGTTGACGTTAAATACTGATGTATATGCGGAATTGATGTTATATCATCCAAATGTATACTTATGTTATGAGTGTCTTTAATTAGATGAGTTGTTAGTATGGAACTAAAAAGTAAATATTTCGAATGCAACGAATCAATAACTGCAAATGCAACGAAAGGAGGGAAATAAAAAATTAATAAAATTTAAAAAATGTTTTTTTCTATTTTACATACCGCAATGAGTTGCAAGCAAAAACAATAGAAGCACAAAAAATTGATTTAACACATTTCTTATATTATTTTCATTAATTGAATCATAATGTACTTTCATGTTTGCTAATTTTAAAACACTTGAAAACAATGAAAACAATTTTATTTTGGATTTTTTTTTTTTTAATTCAATTTTAGATCGATTACAAAGCGTACTTCGATAACTATTGTTAAAGCCTTACCTTATCAAGGCCTACTTAAAATTTAGATAAAAAGGAATTTTTTAATTAACCAACAATCGCAACTTAAAGTTGGGACTAAGATGAAAACTCAAAGTGATCAATTTTGTTTCGGAATTATATTGTTCTTTGTTCCAATTATAATCAAGTTATAAGAACTTAGCAATTTCTGTTAAAATGTTGAAAAATAAAAAAGTTGAGACGA